>CABFOW010000275.1:283794-336670 GCA_902141385.1 Timema californicum
ACTACCCGTTCGGGTTATACGCACTTACGCTAATGTGTAATGGTAGGGTGATTGTGAGATGAAATGGAGGACCTACAGTTTAACGTGGAATCCGAACCACGGTGGAGGCCTGGCATTCCCCACATTCACAAGATGTCTTGTCAGAGGTGAAGGAAGGGTTTGGTAATCAGATAAATCTTTGCCGGGACCGAGGATTGAACCCCGGCCGCCAGCATAGAAATCTGACACCTTACCCCTAGACCACCAGGTCACCAATACCACCTCTTACTAATCGTCCGGGTTATTCAAATGTTTTTTTTTACAAATTAGATATGTATGGGGAAGGAAGAATTCAAAGGGGACGTACTCGTATTTGTGTGGAGGGGGAGTGGAAAACCATTTAGGTAAAAAATGTACCCTCAATACTCTCAGTATGGATTTGAACTCTTACTTCCTTGTCAACGACCAATCCGACCAAACGAGATTGGTGGGCTTTCAAGGGCAAAACACTACTGGGTCCTTAACGGTTGGTTGTTGGTTTGTCTTTGTTGAAATTGACCCACTCCTGGTCTGCACTGGGCGGGGGGAGGGGGGGGGTAACTATGTAGTTTTCCCTATCTTCTCTTCCCACTAATTCGGGTGCATTTACAATAAATAGCTGCCTTTCATAGCCCGAACATTATATTAACCTATTAAATAGACCTTGTGTTAAAACGTTTGAAGTAGAATAAAATAAAACTAATTAGAGCGTGATTTTTTTGTTGTATTATTAAAGTGCGTTCACACCCGTACCGGAATGAATTCAATACTTTTTTGCTTAGTTCAACAAAGAACTTACCATTGATCAATCCAGAATATTCCTATCTACGGAGTAGTTCCTAATTCTTTGTTTCAAGGCAGAGTCTATAAGGTAGTGTAGCCTACCCACTATATTTGTCATAAGACCTACTCCTCAAATGCAAACCTAGCTGTGATCTACTATTAGTTAATATAAGTGTCAATAACATTACAGTGCTTCTGACACTATATATACTGCCTTGAGATGATAGCGTAATATTATATTTTTATGTAAAACAATAATTGGAGAGCTATAGGTCTGCTGATAAATATCCTTATTATTTACATAGCTCAATAATTTAAAATAGACCCTTTATTTTAATACAGTAATGCAATAATACTACAATGAACATAAAAAAATCATTCATCAATCTGTTTTATTAAAAGAAGATGGTAACGTGGTAATTTGAATTTATTGATATGATTTTAAGTTGTGTAAGCATTTTCTTTTTCTCACATTTATCTATTTTTCTGAGTATTTAAGTAAATAAATTTCATTTTTAACAGATTCACTGTCGATCGACTCACAATCATTACGCTATCGGCATTATGGGAACCAATGCTGTAAGGGAGACCGCATCCGTGGTAACGTGAGCTAAGACGTCAACCTCAGTTGGTCTGCTTTGTCGATGAAGCCAAGGCCAGAATTTGAATTCTGGCAGGGCGTACTGAGTTTTTTTTTCTTTCAAAATTATTTTTTTGTTTCCCTAACTGCCAATGTGGGGTCATTGGCTCCAAATTCTACTTTAATATTATATACCCCAAAAGTGTTAATATGATACTAGTTCTAGCAGGGGATGATATATATTGAAAAAAGTATATGAAGGAGGTGAGAGATAGTCAGCGACTTCATATGTATTGTATACAAATTCAGCCCTTGTGAAAACCTTATTTTAATTACTAGTACATCGTCGACCTCAGTGATCTTGGGGTAAAGCGCTTGCCTCAAGTTCCAATGATTGTGGGTTCGTGCCCATTTGGGGTCGACGTATTTTTCTTGAACAATAAAAATTTGTAGCACAACTTCCTTCGGACGGGAATTAAAGCCATCGGTATCATGTAGATTTTAGCATGTAAAAGAACCCTGGAAGGTATGTGAAAATACCCTTCCTGGCAAAATGGCAGGTCCTTTCGCTCTCGCTCATAGAAATTCTTGTGCTGTATCGGTTCAAAGAAGGTCCGTTAAATAACTCAACTATGTAATAAAATAATAAGTAATAATAATTAGTGCATTAAATACAAGTGCAAGTAACTGTTTAATTTAGGGAGGAGGGTTGATTAAGAGAAAGCGCACCCGCACTAGTTGTAAAACCATCCCCAGTACTCTCAACTCTTGTTTTGAGCATTGACCTCCCCGTTGGCAAGTACAATACGAGCCTAATTCCTTATTCTCTGGTTTGCATCAAAGTGTGGTTTTATTTTTTAAACATATATTTGAGTCAGAAATACAAGAGTAGCCTAAACAATATTTTAAAAAGTGAGATTTTTTTCCCTGTTTAACTTGTGTTTGTCAGGGAAAGCTTACACAATTATAACAAGGACGAGGAAGGTAGAGATTAGAGAAAATTTATCCGTACTTTCGTGGAGAGAGTGAAACACCATTTTGAAGTAGCCTTTCTACTTAAACCTGGCAGATATTTGAACCCCGACCTCCCAGTAGTCGACCAACTATATCAGATGGCAACGCCTTAGACCGCTTGCCCACCGATGCAAATCATAATTTATTTAAGTTCTCTATTCATCCCTCTCCATATGCCAGCCTCGTTCATTCTCGTGGGGCTATAATTGTATGCATCTTGATCGTTTTCTTCGAAACAATTGTATACACCTAACCGACGGCCGCACCTGGTCGACAACGATTCAACCCGTTGCGAAGAGGCCAACGATGAAACCAAATAACCGCACAGTTGGCAGCAATTTCATGGTGAGGATTTAACAAGTGGTGCAGTGGACGAGTCAGTACCATCTGTCTTGACACTATTGGAGGTGTTACAAGGAAGATACGAGGCAAGGACAGACCGTTCAAACATGTGCACTAGTTTCAGGTACACGTCGACACTTTCAATTGGGCCATAGCTTTAAGAGAAGGCATTGTTTGGTTGTCAATTAATCATATAATGGACATTTAAGATTTTCTTTGTTCTTAACCCACCTCGGTGGCGTAGTTGGCTAACGCGCTTGTCGTGTTGAGCTCGACTGCTGAGGACGGGGACATCAAGGTTCGAATCTCGGTCGGGTGAACTGGGGGTGGTTTTTCCTAAATGGTTTCCCCCTCTCCCTCCACGCAAATGCGGGTTCACTTCTTCTTATCCAACCTTCCCAATTCCTAATCCATTAGCGTAATTAGTACTTAAAGCGTACAACCCGAACGGGTAGTAAGACGCGGTGCTAAATATTATTATATAATCTTTGTTCTTCACGTATATTTATTTAAAGCGCCGTGTCTTACTACCCGTTCGGGTTATACGCTTATATATTAAATACGCTGATGGTCTTAGGGATTAGGAAGGTTATATTTATAGCAAGTGTACACGCATTTACGCGGGAAACCATTTAGGAAAACCACCCTCAGTACACCCCGCCGAGATTTGAACCTCTTTCTCCCCGTCCTCGACAGTCCGGTCTACTGCGAGAATAGCGCGTTAGACCATGCGGCCACTGAAACGGGTTCTTCGCGTCCTACTTCCTGTCTAGGATACTCGCATATTTACACTAATGGAACAGTGTTGGTGAAGATAAAGTTCAGGGGAAGTGTATCTACATTTGCGGGGAAGCAGAGGGGGAAACTGTTTAGAAAACAACTTCGTACAGTGATTTGAACCTTGACTTCCCAGTCACCGGCAAACCAATCACGAGGAGAGTTGTGTCCTTGTATAGTCTGATTTCCTTACAAATAACCATCTGGGAGGCGTTTTTCATACCAGAATCCTGATATTAAGCTTTACATGTGCCCACTAGTATAGGGTTATTGACCTTACTGCCCTCCCCCCCTCCTCATCCTCTCCTCAGGGTACTTCTTCCCTTTCTCTATGCCAGACAGCGCCAATATTTTTAATATATTTTTCCAACCATTCCTGCAGTAAGTGATGAAAAGGTTTGAGCACAAGTCTAGATGATTCTTCTTTGACTCCGGTTGGTGCTGATAAAAATAATTAGTAAATAAGAGCAGGTCTGTTTAATTAAGTGGAGAATAATGTCCTTGACCATGATGGCTTATAAATCATGTGACGATAAATATATGTTTAGAAAGTGCATGTTACATATTATGATTATTTTAGTTTTCATTTATTCCATATTTTAAACTCTTCATGGATTTAATGGAGATACAAAAATGTTCATAAAAATCGTGTAATTTATGGCACACAAACCATCTTTTTTTGTTTATTATAAATATATTTTATATTTGATGTCAACTTTATAAAATAGGAATAAATAATATTAAAAATCATATGGTAAAATATATATATATATATTACAATGAAATCTTAATATTATTAATATAAATAATGTATTCAATTGTATGATATATTAATATTATAAATAGGTCATTGTGTACACTTCATACGATTGTCTTGTTACACTAAATTTCGGTCCCATACATTAATAATTACTTTGCCCTAAAAATGGTACGCAAAAAGCATAAAATGGAAAGTTTGACTCTTTAAAACTCGTGAACTGTAATTATTTGAAAACATTGAATCACTAATTTTAGCTTATAATTATACGCTTTTTAAAATTGTGCGATAATTTTTTTTACGGTTGACTGACCTAAATAATTGAAAACTATATACAGATACGGCTAGTACCGTAACCAAGTACATTTACACCATCATAATCTTATCTCCTACTACAGTAGGCGTGGACCCCAGACTGAGTGATAAATTAGTTCGAATGCGGGTCTATAAAACCTTCAAACCTTAGGTTGAATGTGTAATATTAAGTGCTCTTTATTTGTTTAAAGGGTGACCTGGTGGTCTACGGGTAAGGTGTTAGACTTCTATGCTGGTGACCGGGGTTCAAGCCTCGGTCCCGGCACAGATTTATCTGATTAACAAACCCTTCCTTCACCTCTGACAAGACATCTTGTGAATGTGGGGAATGCCAGGCCTCCACCGTGGTTCGGATTCCACGTTAAACTGTAGGTCCTCCATTTCATCTCAAAATCACCCTACCATTACACATTAGCGTAAGTGCGTATAACCCGAACGGGTAGTAAGACACGGTGCTAACAATAATAAATTAATAATAATATTTGTTTAAGTTATTTTGTAAGGTGTGTGTTATGAGAACGGCCCGTTTAAAAAGTGTTGGTTAGATATTACAACTAAAAACATAAAAACTATTCTCAAGAGTCCCAAGAACACCTAACTCAAATAGGTATTAGAGCTCAAACCATGGTTTGCTATCTAATTAAACAGTGGAATTGAAACCTGTTGACTTGAGACTATTTTACCACGTTTAAAAAGAAATCACTATGGCGAGAGCCCACAAACGAACCATACGTAAATACAGTATAGTTATTTTAAAATTTAAAACACTATTAAATTGGTTCAAACTTCTCTGTTGTCAAGATAAAGTTTCCAAAACCGCGATTGTATTTCTGGCTCTAACATAATCGTGTACTTAAATTTCCCGAATAATCGGCCGTGGGATGGGCTCTTAAGAGCGTTGTTCCTCCGCGAGGACTTGGTGTAAAGTCCTCCCCTGACATAATCAGATCAACTAGCGACACAATGGGTCAGATTGTTAAAGTGATGAAATGTATTGTTGACCAAGGTTAGGCTGTCGTTTATCTTTCAGCATATGAAAGAGCTACCATTATTTAATGTTTCAATACGTTGGCCTAGAAAACATACACGTCATACAGTCAACACTTAATTTGTACTTATGTGAGTGTGTATGTGTGTGTTTGAGAGAAAGCGCGTGCTATAAATATTAAGATTCCATTTCTAAATTGAGATATTTACCTCGTAGTTTCTAACCATATAGACCATTCCGCCCCATATCTTGCAAACTAACTTAATCTAAGACAGTATGCCTATGAGACAGCCCTAGCATCTAGCACACATTAATTGGGTAGCAGGTCAAACTCATGTACTAATCGTAAAACTCTTCATCAGCACTAACCGGAATCGAACCCAGGTCCCCGAGATGTGTGATATATTATGAACCCCTCTCAACACTTAGCTATGAGTATGGTTTTACAATAACAGTTAATATATACATTTTACAAAATAACACTTTTCATGTAGTTAGTTACTAGTAAGCCTTTGGCCGCATGATCTAAGGTGTTACTTTCACAACAGAGAAGATCCCAGATCAAACGTGTGATAGGATCGCTCAGTCAAGGGGTGTGGAGATGAACTAGTCACCCCTAATCAAATTAATTATTAATACTCATTCTTTAAATGTTAACCAGAATCAAAGTGTGGAATAAATTAACCCGATGTATTAATCTGTGATCTTTAATTTAGATCCAAAACCCTTAGAATCGTTGGCAAGGAACATTAAGAAACCTGGTTCCCGAAAACAATAATAATGTGTTTGGGCACCAGGTTGTTATTATATTTAAATATTTAAATCTATCACTGAATTATAGGCCGACACCCGATTCGGAGGCGTAGTTGGCTAACGTTCTAGTTTAGCGTTGAACCAGACTGCTGAGGATGGGGAGATCGAGGTTCGAATCTCGCTCACGTAAACTGGGGATGGTTTTTCCCAAATAATTTTTCACTCTTAACTCCACGAAAATTCGGGTTCACTTCCTCTAAATTCAACCTTCCCATTTATAATCCATTAGCGTAATTAATACTTAATAGTATAACCCGAACGGGTAGTAAGATGCGGTGCTAAATAAATATAAACTGACGCACGGGAATCCAGGCTGATCATATCATAAAATAACCCGAACAGGATCCGAAACTAGGACGTTGGGTTGGGTAAGACGTGTAAAAAGTGTAGTATACACTTCCTTAACGCTGAAAGCTAGCAAGCTTACATTGCATGGTTACATTACAACCTAGCTTATAAAATAGAGCAATAATTTAATCTCACATGGATGGTAGTTCTTCCACCTTTCATAGTAAATGAAGTTACTGGGCATTAAAGTTGAATTGCCAACGGAAGAACCTTTTATAAGAAATCAAAATCTAATAGGAAACATTGGCAAAGGACCAATATATTTATCTTACACCTATCACAATTGACACTCACTATCTTAGGTAATATGTGTAAAGGACAGTAAGACTTTGGTCATGACTATCTTCCACCGACCGTTAACGAAAACCTTGACCTTTTCTCACAATGGAAAAATTATTAAAAAGAATTCATACTGGCCGTAGAATATGTTGTCATCCTTACAATTAAATGTGATTTACTTCAGTTGTTTTTGTTTCTATTTTTGTCACCACATCTTGTTACCCGTTCGGGCCATAAACCTAATTACGCTTATGTTGTCCGGATTAGGAATATATTTATAGATAAAGATACTAATTAGGAAAAAAAAACGTTCTCAGTACATCTTACCGGGATTAGAATCCCAAGATCTTGGTATTAGTCAATTCAGCCTACCACCCTAGACCACACGACCATAAAAACGGGTATCAGCTCTTGTTAAAAGGGACAGTATATATTTTCAAAATGGATTCAAATATCAAATTCAAATATCTTGAATACTAAAATAAAATTATAGTGATAATTGATAAACTAGCCAACATACTATGTATACTCTTATATATAATATAGTACATGTGACTCGTATTTGTTATAACTATTATTGTTTATATAATACATGTGACTCGTATTTGTTATAACTATTATTGTTTATATAATACATGTGACTCGTATTTGTTATAACTGTTATTGTTTATATAATACATGTGACTCGTACTTGTTATAATTATTATTGTTTATATAATACATGTGACTCGTATTTGTTATAACTATTATTGTTTATATAATACATGTGACTCGTATTTGTTATAACTATTATGGTTTATATAATACATGTGACTCGTATTTGTTATAATTATTATTGTTTATATAAAACACGAGAATCCTCACTTGGTAAATGCACCATTCTAAGCTGAAAAGAGCCAACTCCTTGTGCCATCACCAGCGCCTTCTCTACTATAAAATGCATCACGCCTTACTACTAAGTAGGATTGGTTGCTGAAGATGATCACACGGTGTAAATATTATTATTTAGCACCGCGTATTACTACCCGTTCAGGTTATATACTTAAGTACTAATAACGCTAATGGATTAGGAATTTTAAAGGTCAAATTTATAAGAAGTGATCCCGTATTTGCATGAAGGGAGAGTGGAAAACCATTTAGAAAAATCCACCTCCAGTCCACCCAACCGAGATTTCAACCTCAAACTCCCAGTCCTCGTCAGTCAAACTCAACATGAAACTAGTGCGTTAGACTACGCCACCGAAGTGGGTACGGCGTTAATAAACACAAAATTAACACCCATGCACAAGCATAGCCTCCTTGACAGAGAACGACAATATAAGTGCCATCAGTCACATTAATTTTTTTACTTTACATCCAACATGTGCGTGGGTCAGGTTTTTTTTCAAGCCATATTATATTTTCCACTACCGGCTTGCTAGGCCTGTCGTAGCTTCACACAGTCGCATTGCTAGTGGTAGTTATTACGAGATTAATTTACTAAAGACATTTTTACTTCAAATGATCTCTTACATAAAAAAAAAGCTTGTCGCTTTTATTCAAAACTTACCATAAAATCAAGATTTGTTTTCTAATGGAGCTTGTCTACAGTCTAATAATTGAACTAGGAAGGCACCAAAACTATGTTCATATATTGATCGATACGTCAGGTAATGTGAGGACAAAGTAAAATGCTATCAATGTATGCAGTAAAAAGATATGTTCGTATTTTCTAAAAGTTTTTCTTACCATAATTCTACTATATTTTAACTTTACAGTTTACAGAGTTGTTTACTCTTGCTGTATTCTTATGAAGCAAATAAACGTTGATATTACGCTTTAATCCATTACAATCATACGCTATATATAGTGATAAAAGTCTAACGCTGTTTATATAATATGTAGATAGTTCTGCCCAGAGAATTTTCAGTACTTCTCAAAAAGAGAGAAAACTGAAATTTGGTAAAATTGTAGAGGAACCTCTCAAGAAGTGCGCAAATTTTTCAAACTTGAAAACTCATAAGAAATAAAATTTATAAAAATTAAAAACTTGATTTATTTTGTCATTTTAATTTGTCGACACGTTATTTGCATTTCAAAGGCAAGGAAAGCTTAGAATATAAATTCCAATCTCAAATACAAAGAAAAATTGCAAATCATAATACAACTATATGTGTTTATAATTGGTTGATATGTATTCATATTAGTTAGCAAAAAGTGTTTTTTGGTTTGTGAAAATTTTACAGTTATCGTTAATCATATTAAGTTTGAGCTAACATTTACTAAATATGTATTCGTACAAACAGATTGCTACTCTAATTAAAATACAACTAGCACTTCAGAGTAAATAATGCCACAACACATAACCTTATAAATAAAACTAATGTTTGATTATTAGTTTGTGTGTGTTTGTGTATGCAATACAGGACCTATTTAATAGAACCAGCCTAGAGGCTACAAAATTGGATACAAATATAGCCTACCAACAATTTTAAAAGCTTTGTCTCAAGGAAATGTGTGTTTCATACGAAAAATAGATTAGGACCTCCTAGATTCTTAAATCCCTTTTATTCGGAGCTGGAGGCAGTTGGTCAAATCTTGAGGGTTGATATTTATCTGCCCAAGCCAGTTTTCAGCCATAGACAATTGTACGCGCTTTTTCCAGAGTGTGAAGCTCAAAATTGATACTGAAAAGCCCTCCAGTATCCATAAAGACATGGTATTTATTAAAAATAATATTAATGTAGTTAATTCGCACTGTAGGCATTCTTATTTAATGTGGGCTGTATGGAACGCGAGAAGAGGCCGGGGTTCTTGCAGTTTTTATAGCAAGACATTTTTTGGCCAAAATAGATAAAATATCGCTCCAGTAGAAACATAGTGTTCAACTTTATTCACATGGTGATATCAACATATGTTAAATATCTGTCATGAGCGTAGCGCCATAAGATAACAAACTTCTTAAATAAAGATAAATGTTGTCATTAAATTCCAGGTAACCTTTGACAGACATTCAACAACTGTTGAAGTCACCATGCGACTAAAATTAAAGCATGAAGTAATATTGGATTTTTTTTGGCTAAAAAAAGTTTTGCTATAAAAACTGCAAAAATACTGCCCTTTTATCTAGTCCCCTAAATCCCCACCTTAACATAAGTGAAATAAATATTTAATAGCACGATAACCCAACCTAACAAAACCTAACCTTTCACGAATATACATATTGAAGGTTCGGTTTGGTTAAGTTGTATAATAGTGACATCGGCGTGTCATAAACAGGTTTAAAACTAGTTATTATTTATTGATAATAATGCTATTATAATTTCATTCCAAGGTAAAGGATGAAAGTTGAAAGCAAAGAGAAAGTAAAAAAGTTTTAGACTTTCTTCCAAGTTGACGGTAAGGGTGAAAAAGAAGGTGTGCGTGACGTCATGAAGTGCCGGCCAGCTAACTGTTGCTTCCGGTTCCATGTCGCGTACTTCCTATTGTTCCCCCTTTCCCACCATCTACCCCTTATATCCCCTCTCTCTAACCCCTTCAACCTGTGAATGACTTACCCAGTCCAACTCCTTGCCGTCTGGCCATAGACGCCACAAAAGGACGCTTTTTATGCCCTCAGAGCTGTGGTCCGAAAGGACGCGTCGTCCCTGATAGGCATAATATTTAACTTTGGCTTCCATTAAACAATAAAACAATGATAACACAGTGGAGCGAATAAAATACTATATTCTTACTATTTACTCTATTCAGATGTATAGCGTTAACTTTAAAATCACAGGCAAGGTTTTAACAGGGTTTTGAATCTGGTACTTTTTGTAATATTTGGCAAAATGAACGTTCTTAAAAAATGACCACTTCAAGTTATTTCTGGAATTTACGGAAACTAAATGTGTACTGTTATGATTATCAATTCTTCAATAATGTTTACTTGTGCTAAACATATTATTTAAATATCATGATAGAAAACATTTTTTTAAGCGAAGGTAATAAAATATTGAATTTTGGTTTAAGAATATATTTAGTTTACTTTTGATACAAGACTAACTCTTTCTTTTTCTTGGATTATGGGGAAAAACTTTGTTTATTTTTATTTAAGAATACCTTTAATTTATTTACTTTAATATAAGAGTATATTTTACATTATGTAATAAAATAGTTTTTGCACTTTGGCCTAAACCTATCTTTTTTATATCTTAGAATATACTCCTTGTAATTCTATGTACATTTTTTGTTCTTTAATCTAAGAATACATTTCTTACACCAAGATAAAGAATAATATTTCTCATACTTCGATACAAAGCTATATTCTTTTGCACTTTGGTACTATATCTTTCTTTTACCAAGATGAGATAAAATTCGACCGGTACGTAGATGTAAACCTATATTTCTTATAAATCGCATCGGTGGGCACGTAGACTGGACGTCATGATTTTATAGTGTGGCTTACTAGGGAGGAAGATGTCGGTGTTTAAATACTAGTGAGCGTACTAAAGGTGTTATCTACTATAGTGTGGCATACTAGGGAGGAAGATGTCGGTGTTTAAATACTAGTGAGCGTACTAAAGGTGTTATCTACTATAGTGTGGCTTACTAGGGAGGAAGATGTCGGTGTTTAAATACTAGTGAGCGTACTAAAGGTGTTATCTACTATAGTGTGGCATACTAGGGAGGAAGATGTCGGTGTTTAAATACTAGTGAGCGTACTAAAGGTGTTATCTACTATAGTGTGGCTTACTAGGGAGAACTATAGTGTGGCCTACTAGGGAGGAAGATGTCGGTGTTTAAATACTAGTGAGCGTACTAAAGGTGTTATCTACTATAGTGTTTTTCCCCTCTCCCTCCTAGAAAATTAGGTCGTATTTTCTATAAATGTTATCTTTTTAATTTCTACTTTATTAGTTAATTAAATACTGATATTCTGGATGGGTAGTAGGACCAGGTGTGAAAATAATTTGTATATAAAATGTAAAAAAATATATTTCCTACATTTTGATCTAAGATTATCTCTAGCACCCGCCTCGGTGGCGTAGTTTGCTAACGCGCTTGTCGTGTAGAGCTTGACGGGGAGATCGAGGTTCGAATCTCGGTCGGGTGAACTGAGGGGGGGGGTCCTAAATGGTTTTCCACTCTCCCTCCACGCAAATGCGGGTTCACTTCTTCTAATTCAATCTTCCCAATTCCTAATCCATTAGCGTAATTAGTACTTAAAGCGTATAACCCGAACGGGTGGTAAGACGCGGTGCTAATATTATTATTAATATTATTATTACTATATCTATCTTATTTGAAATTAATCTATATTTCCTGTACCAAGTTGTACCACTATATTTCTTGTCACGCGGTGAACCATTGTGCTACAGGATTAACGGAAAAGTTATTAGAACCGTGGCCACGACCATAAACAACGTTTAAAATACGGTTTGCAAGTTTACAAAACACGTCACAGAAGCGTGTAATTCTATTTCATCTAGCATGACAAACACGACACTTAATGTGATTCGGCGAAAGAAACGGATTTATTTTACTTTCATATAATGTGCATAGCGAAAATGTAATTTGGGATACATTTAGAAAGGCACAGGCGGTGTCTTTTGTGTATAGCTTCGATCTGTTTTTTTTTTTGTGCTCTGTCAGTATATGTTTTTATATCAGTCAAGACGCAGTAGAGCAAATATATTACTCATGATATCTAAAAAAAAAGTTTCTCTTCCTAACTAATGATATTTACTCGTACAGACGAACAATTCAAACATTGTGTTCACTTTGACTTTGAATTTCTGAATTTGGCATGATTATTTTTAGTTTAGTGGTGCATTAGTGTCATAAGTTTTGTGGCTGTCTTTTTTTAAAAATTGATTGTAGTGTCTTATATTTTATATGAAAATGTAAACTATATGAAGGTATTGAATTTTTACAGGACGCTTATTTTGGCTTACACTTGACTGAAAATATTTAATTACATTTATTATTATGTTTGTTAACTAAATGTGAATTTTATGCAGAGGATTAATATGCAGAAACTAAACGACTTTAAACTCGTAGACTTTCAAAAGTTGTTCGTATTCTTATTTTATTATTCTACAATGTTCTCAAAGTTTTTAAAAATATGGATGAATTTCAGCTAACATTATTATTATTAGCACCG
The DNA here is from genome assembly GCA_902141385.1 of Timema californicum. NCBI lineage: Eukaryota > Metazoa > Arthropoda > Insecta > Phasmatodea > Timematidae > Timema > Timema californicum. The sequence goes on from CABFOW010000275.1 coordinate 296,933, forward strand.
CGTCTTACTACCCGTTTGGGTTATACGCACTTACGCTAATGTGTAATGGTAGGGTGATTGTGAGATGAAATGAAGGACCTACAGTTTAACGTGGAATCCGAACCACGGTGGAGGCCTGGCATTCCCCACATTCACAAGATGTCTTGTCAGAGGTGAAGGAAGGGTTTGGCAATCAGATAAATCTGTGCTGGGACCGAGGATTGAGCCTCGGACCCCCAGCACAGAAGTCCGACACCTTACAACTAGACCACCAAGTCAGCTTCAGCTAACAACAGAATCCAACCATTAGTGAAACTAAAGATCATATGATATGCCGTAGCCAAAGGTCGACATAAGAATTTAATTAATCTCTCTGGTGACTTAGGATAGATCTAAGGATCCCAGGCTCGATTCCCAGGGAGCGTAAAAGATATATCACTTTCATTGGGTAAGTTCCTTTTTCAACTGAGTATTACATTCACAGTATGAGTTTGTTGCTGTTTATGTTTTAAAATTAAGTTATACTAGGCAATTAATTTTTCCACATCAAAGCTAAAAAAAAAAATCCTGGCACTTTATGTTTGTTCGATTTCCTTCCACATTTACAAATGGCGAGAGTAGTTGAAATCAAGTCTATTGGGTCTTGATTCAATTCCGGGTGCAGCTGACACATATATTTATTACATACATACGAGTTCATCACGCTTTACAATTAGTAGAATTCTCATAGGGATTGATATGTAGTATTAGGAGTATTATTATATGCTAGATTAGTTTTTAAGTCATATTCTTAGAACAACTTTGTGCTTAGAAAGTAAACATTGAATAGTCCTCAAAAAATAAATTAATTTTTTTTGTAGTTACGCGTGATATTTCATCCGTAGCTGAAATTCTAGACGGTGAACTTTATCATATATATTACCTAAAAGAATGGTTTAAAATCACTTATCATAGATAATCCACCCCCATTTGTACCTTTCCGAGATTATAACACGGACTCGATGGTCATCAAACACGCTAGAGCTTAGCTACAGTAGCCCCATGGCTTCTTTGGTGCTTACTGACAGCTTTAAAAAGTTACCAGACCAAATTATGTACCCCTACGCCGAACCAGATGATCTGCAAAAACATGTGTTTAGCAGCTGTCACTTTTGACAGTCAAAATTTAGGTATATACCTAAATTTTGACTGTCAGAAGTCAGCTGTGAGCTGTCAGTCAGCACCAAAGAAGACATGGGGCTACTGTAACACTGCTGGCATATTAAAGTTTTTCTGTGAGATCTGTCCCTAAATTGAAGGCTACAAGTCAGGCATGCGTGCTACGACAAACAGCCTCTGGTGTTGTCCAAAACAATAAATAAGATTCCACCGAGCAAACACTGCCGGCCTTATGCTACAACTTGCCACAAAGAACATAATTATAGTCTCGGGGCTCTAGACAGCATTCCTGGAAAGTTTTTACCATTTTAATCGATTTCTAAATATAGATAATTTAATGTTTTCCACAAAAAAACATACCTTGGAGGTAAAATTTTGATATAAACTCCTATGACTCAGCTGGTTCGATTCCAGCTGAGAAAAAAAATTGTTAATTTTTTATAATTATTTTTTGTAACCACGTCACACTCAGCATCAGAATTATACCTCTATTAAAACAACTACGCAAATGTGGTAGGGATAAGGAAGGTTTAATTTAAAGAAAATGTACTCTCATTTTTGTGAAACGGAAGAAGAAAACCATTTATGGCAAAACACGCTCAGTATACTTGACCGGGATTTGAACTACGAATTCCCCATCATCGGCAGGACAGTCTATTGTGATCGTGATTCCTTAGACCATTCTGCCACATAATGGGGAAAAATTGATATTAAACTTCAAATTTGAGTTAACACAAACACAAAAAACATAAAATGGGCTCGCCCGAATTGCACCAATTCTCTTAGCTCGGACCCGAATTGCGCCAACTCTGAACATAAACAAATATTAATGCTATGTCTGGTGGTAAGAAGGAAACAAGTCAAAAAATATAATTTACTTAACTATATTTAGCTCAAAATCAAACAATATTATATCAAAGTGAAATTTCCGTTTTTAAAACATTGCCAATAATAGCTATATGTATGCTAAATAATAGTATAACAAACAAGGATGTTTACACAGTTTGTGATAACAACTCATCACAATACTAGCTCGATATGAGTGTGTTCAAGGACATATTGCCCTATCAAATCATGATGGCTACTCTAGTATATTGAGAGAGTGACGCAGTAAACCATTCAATAGAAGTGGTTTTTATCTTACTATACGTCTTCATTTAGAAATGGGCTAAAAGCAATGACAGTTGAATTCCCCTGCAGGGACTCTAGAAAATTTCCTTGATTCCACCAAATTGAAGCTGGACGAAAGGGGTGGGAGATACAATAAGGAACTGAAGGCGGCAATAACAGACATTTACGGTGTAGAGACGCCCGCAGGCAGACGACCAACAAGTAGTTCTCAGGAGACGTCGCGATGCCTGCACACACACACACGACAGTATGCAACAGACTACACACATTATCACCATCACTTTCTAGAGAACGTATGGGCCCTGATGTCACACTGTTGACAAAAAGAAAGGGAAAACTTGGATTAACCTCTGGCAGATGAACCAGGAAGCAAATTACCTGCGATGTAAGTACAAAATATCACACATTCCTCTATCATACCTCATAGTTAGAGTTCTCTGTGCAGCCTAAGGGGGTCGTTTCAACGCCAGCTCTTATATTATTTTGTATTTAAATAAAATATGTACAACTAACCACGCATTAGTGTTACCGTTTAATTTCCATAAGAAGTACCTTTTTTGACAAGTAAAAGTTATTAAACTCACTTTCACATATTTATACGTCAGCTAATGGTATATGCTGTCTCTTTTGATAAATATTACCAATACCTATAAATAGCACTAGTAAAATAGTAAAATTATAACAATTATTTTAGAAAAAAAATTATTTGAATTTTTTATAAGGCTTTCATTATGAAATTTGGACTGTAAAATAGTGTAACCTACAAATAAAATACTATAAGAAATCAACCAGAATATTCAAAGAAAATCTGAAGACTCAAATTTTCTAATAGAATAATTGACCTTACTAGTCTCCCATACAAGGAACCGGGGACACTTTTACAAAACTAATTTCTTTCTACGTCAACAATTCAATTTTAATATATTATTAGTGTTTTTATAATATCTATAATAATATTTTATAACATGACTTGATGTGTTAATTCATGAAAGAAGACCTAGTAACATTTTATCTATTCGTAAATTTGAAAAAAAATCACACCTGGGTACGCGAATCAAACCTGGGACCCATGGTTCAGCGCGCCAATGCTCTGTTACTGATATATTCGGGAAAAATCACATGATCCCCATTGATAAGCTAAGTTATGAAAGGGTTCCGGGTACGATTCCAGTGTCCAGGTATAATTTTTAAAATTTACAAATATGAAACTAAATATGGCTACATACTTAATTAAAATATAAATTCCAACTTCTAAACTTAGATAGTCATGTACATTTAACCGTGAGAACGTTCGTTTACCAATAACATTTTACCTGTCAAAAAATATTCTTCCAAAAAAATGGGATTGTATCTGTTCTGCAGGTGCCACGTTTTACATTTGTAAGATAAACATAATTACTTTAGGTAAATGGTGGATTTTCTTAATTTGTTTTACACCGTTTCACAGTTACTTCTCAGAATGAGCCTACTATGTTTAATTTAGATGTTATTTATTACCCGCCTTTGTAGCTGCGTGATCTAACGCGCTACTCTCGCAGTATACTAGACTGCCGATGATGGAGAGATCGACGTTCGAATCTTGGTCTGGTGTGCTGTGGCTTAACAAACGTTTTCCACTCTCCTTCCACGCAAGTGTGGGCACACTTCCTCTAGAATAAAACCTTCATAATCCATATAACCATCTAAAACCATAAGTGTCATTACTACATAAGTGCATAAACCGAACGGATAGTAAGTCACGATGATAAATATATATATATATATATATATATATATTGGTAAGGCTCCTCGATTATAAGAACATGTTAACTAATTATATCAATTAAGTAAAGCCTAAATAAAATAAGCAAACTACCCAATTGTTAATTTATTGGTGTTTAATTATTCATCCAGATGCGTTGGGTTATCTCTGTGTTTGCGACAATATAAACATTTGTAAATAAATAAATAATGTCATGTAGGGTTTGTCAGATGAGCACAAGCACACATGCATATATTCACAAAGCCTGGCAGACATGTAACATAACTTCACAGGTGTGAGAGATAACTCCACTGTCCGCCACGAGAGGCACTGTAGTCTGATGCAAGGGGGGTGCTAAATTACCTCAGAGGCACGTGCCACACTGGTTTACCCTACAACTGTCTAAAAGTAACACGAGAGTGGCGGACTTCACAAGAGCAGACAAAAGTCACAAGAGAAACAATCAAAATACAACAAAAAACCTTTTGCTAAGTCCTGCACATGCAATAGCTATTATTATATAACGTTATAGAAAACATTCGCAATTTTAATTTTAAAAAATGTTCACATGTGCATCACGCTTTACTACCCGTCCGGGCTATTTAAATCATATTTACACTAGTATGGTGGAGATGACCTAGGAATAACCTTGGGTAAATAAACACGCATTTGTTTGGGAGAAGATTAAAAAACCCTCGAGGGAAAAAATTACCTTCATTTACCTAGCCGGGATTCAAATCCCAATCTGACCAACACCAACAAACTAGACTAGAGAAGATTGACGTTTTGGTATGCATGGCCACCGGAGAGGATCAGTTTTAATAATAAAATATATTTTATTCTTAATATAATATAGTTTAAAAAAGGTTTTTTTGATCAATAAAAGCTAGGAACAGTTTGTATGCGCTTGTTACTTGGCAATATATGGTTTACATCACATCAAGTTGTCATACATACCTAATCACGCCGGTCCCTTACAGGGTAGGCAATAAATTGTGCATAAAGCTTAAAAAACACAACTCCATATTAAATCCATCTTCACTAGCTTTCTCCAAACTTTCCTATATTTGCACACCCCCTTATTCTTAATGTTTTATTTGTTTGTGTTCTTGGAACAGCGTCTTACTACCTGTTCAGGTTATACGCATATATACTAATTACTCTAATGGAGAAATGAAAAAGGTTGAACTTAGTAAGTGAACTTGCATTTGCGTAGATAGCGTGATAAACTCATTAAGAAAAAACCTTAGTGCACCAGATCGGTATTGTACCACGATTTCCCCTTCATTAGCAGTCTTTTCTACTGTAAGAGTAACGCCTTAAACCATGAGGCCACTGAAACAGCTAATCTATGAGGAAAGCAGTTGATAGAAAGTCCACCCACATTAGAGTGGTTAACAACTCACATGTTGAAAAAACACTCCTCGCCCTGCTGCACCCAGCTGGGATTTGACCCTCTGTCATACATAGGTTACCCTGAGACTGATGCCTTAAACAGTGCTTCCACTAGTGTGGTATTTTCAGTTCAATCTCGTCAATTAGTTATTCTAAGACTGAGACCAACACGGACGGCATGAAATGGTAGAGAGGAAAGCAGTAACAAGGATTATAGGTGACCTGGTGGTCTAGGGGTAGGGTGTCAGACTTCTATGCTGGCGTCCGGGGTTCGATCCTCGGTCCCGGCAAAGATTTATCTGAATACCAAATCCTTCCTTCCCCTCTGACAAGACATCTTGTGAATGTGAGGAATGCCAGGTCTCCACCGTGGTTCGGATTCCACGTTAAACTGTAGATCCTTAATTTCATCTCACATTCACCCTACCATTAGACATTAGCGTAAGTGCGTATAACCCGAACGGGTAGTAAGACTCGGTGCTAATAATAATAAGGATTATCCGGTGTAAGCGGCTCGGATTCCAGTCCATGCGGAGCTAGAAACAAGGAATGAATCCACCTCTCCTCCTGTTCTCCTTAATCACAACTTCGTGTCTGCGAACAAGACGGAACAAGGAGCAGTCAATATCCAACCGCAGAAAACCCTCAAACCCCCTGCCCAACAACCCTATCACCCTTTCTCCCACACTTTCCTCCTCTCTTCGCCCATGTGCGGACTAAAGCCGCTGGCTAATACTGGCGGTCAACAGCTGGCCACGAGCCACAAGCCACGTGGCATACACGTGGTTCCTTTAGCCTCGAGGTACTACAAACATCACGTTCCCACATTCGAATACAAGATCAAAACATATGCTATAAATTAATACAGCTCACATGTTCAAAAGCTTAAATTTAAAGTAGTGGGATATAGATACAGTGAAATATCCCTTAACGGGCACCTCTGAATAGTGGATTCTTCTTTGTAGAGGACAGTTTAAATTTCCCCGGCAAAAACGGACACTGACAGATACACTTATTTATGCATATAAACCTCTAAATACCGGACCAAAATGGAAAACACCTGTCCATGCTCAGTATTTTACTGTGGAGATGTCAGGATTGTCATCATCTCACGTGATCTGGGAGCAGCCCTGTAATCACCCTCTAGGGCAGCGGTTCCCAAACTGTGGTTCGTGAACCTCCTGGGGGTTTGCAAAATCTTCCAGGGGGTGCACGGAAATATTTCTGAAATGGCGGATATTTTCAATACTTTGTGAGGAAATGGAAGCATTAACAACTGTATATTGTCTCACACTGAAGTCATGTAATTATCTCGAGGTAGAACTCTTACGAGATTGTTTGAACTTAAACACTAAGTTTTTGTTTTTCTTACCAACCATCCCTTTCGCAAAGCAAAGTGCATGCAATATCCAAGAAGGTTAAAGGCTTTGGTATATTTGGCAGGCATTTTCTCAAAAATGAACAGTTTAAACTTCTCTTCAGGGGTCAAGTATTAACGTTAAATTACTGTGGAAGACCGTACCGAATAGTTCATAAAATAATAATAGTTGGGAAACATGTTTAATTAGCAATAAAACGGAGTGTTTTGATACCCTTCACGACTTCATGGTAGAAAATCGGCTTTCTTTGTATGAAAATGTAAAGAACGTGGTTATAGAACACTTGAAGGGACTTGGAAAAACATTGAGAGAATATTTCCCAGCCATGTTCAATAATAACAATTGGATTCACAATCCTCTGTAAGAGACAGAAGTTTTGGAATCCTCTACATTAAACGTGAGTGAAAAAGAATAGTTACTTGAAATTTCCCCCGATTTTGAATTAAAGTAAAGCTATACATCTTTGTCATTAATTGGTTTCTGGTTAAGTTTTAAGGAGGATTTCCCGATGTTCGCGAATAAAGCTACTACAGGCTTGGTACCACTTTATTTTATATATTTGAGCGACAAATATTTTTCTTCATATGCCTATTTAAAAAATTAATACATAAACAGGCTCAATGCTGAAAGTGGCTTGAGACTTCATTCACCATCTGTGGTTGCTGACTTTAAATCTCTGTTCCTTCCAAAGAAAGAGCATCCTTCTCACTAAGTCACGTGAAGAAGTGAGCAGCTATTAAGACTTGTTAAAAAATTTGAAACTTAGATTGCCATGGGATTTTGTGATTAAGGGAGGCTATTTCAGTTATATAAAAGCAGCAATTTCCAGTACCACTAAAAAAAACACATGTGAAATGTGATAATATTGTGATAGTAAATATATGAAAATGTTACTACAGTATTTTGCTTATTTAATTTCAGTTTTAGTTTTTTAAATAAATGTATAATTATTTTCAATATTATTCCATTATATTTGGTGGGGTATTCCAAGGTACCTATGGGAGCTATATTAAGTTAATTTAAAGATATTAAACAATTTATTACAATTAATAACTAAATGTCATAAACACTTGATATATAGTTAAATGCGTGACTATGGATATTTATCAGGAGGTTCGTGAAACTCAGATGTTTGTGAAAGGGGTTCACGAGTGGAGAAAGTTTCGGAACCGCTGCTCTAGGGGATGTTTCTGAAATAGCCCACTTAGTAAAGACTACGGCACTTCAAGATCATGCCTCCCACCCTTTCCGAACCATCAGCGGGAGGTTGTCCTAGCAGTTTAGTTTGTGCTTATGCGCACATGAATAGTACATAAGGTTTAATGTTCACATTTCGTTTTATTTACGTATTGTTCTGTGTATTATGCAATCATCACAGTAAGTTACGTACAATATAATATATTCATCCCTGCATGTAATAGGCCTACTACAAGTATTGTAATTAGATTTTTGTAGTAAATATTCACAGTATATAGATTCATAGAGATTAAACGATGTTCAAAAAGTTTGTGTAAATAAATAAATATATATATATATATATTATTCCAAATAGGGAACACTTCTTAATAACTGACATTTATTTGATCCCGGAAGGTGAATAACATCCAAAAATAAAGTGTAAGAATCAGGTTGTTCCTACCGTATGCTCGCTCACCATTCTACAAAATATGGTGTCATAAAGACTTATCACATCAGATGAATAATTTAATTGATCACATATAATGAAAATAACTATATTTTTTAAATGTAACATTTGATATTTACTTGTAAAAAGAGTTTATAAGTGCACTAATACTTTGTGTTCTAGGGCCACAAGTTTAGATTACGCAACTAATTTTGGTAAAACACAGGGAGATAATTCCCAACTTTTTCTTGTTTATGAACATGATGCCATTAAATTACTTTTTTTGTGCGCTCTTTGAGGGATAGCTTTCCAGACTATCCACACGCTTATATTTGTTATTGTGGGAGAGTAGTCAATGCGAGAATAAGGTAGTGTTTTTGCAGTTTTTATAGCAAAACAATTCGTTTGTCAAAATAAATTAAATAGTTATCCAGTACAAACATAAAGTTTAATTTTATTCCCATGGTGATAGCAACAGTTCTTGAATATTGGTCAAGAGTAACCTGGAATTTAATGACCACTTTCTCTCTTATTTTAAAAAGTTTTTCATCTAATGCTGCTATGCTCATGGCAGATATTCAAGAACTGTTGATATCATCATGTGAAGAAAATTAAACTTTATGTTCTACAGAAGCAGTATTAGATTTATCTTGCTCAAAACAATTTTTCCTATAAAACTGTGAAAACACTGACATTTTCTTTCGTCCCCGACACTCCCACTTTAAGAAGAGTAAATGTACACACACATCTTCGTGATGGGATGGTAGAAAATATTTGAGGGAAACCATTCTAATTTCCCATGGTCTTAAATACAGTCCCGATCTCCTTCCTCCTCGCGGAAAAACATATATTTTGCGAGTTAAGCCTTAGTCTGCGTGTCCATAAATATGCGCTTTAACTATTCTATTGAAGCTTAAAGCCAAGTATATTTTTAGTGTAGATTTTAAAAAATTGCATTAATTGTCTTTGGTTTGGTATTTGGTGACATTCTTAAATTGCTAACAACACCCTTTTTTAAAAATAATCTGCCAGCATTTTATTTTTATCAAAAAAATAAAAATTATAGATGGATTTGGTTAAACTTTTGATTGATACCATAGTTTACTGGACCACACCAAGGGTGTAATAATTCAAAATAAATATGATTTCCATAATTAATAATTTTACTAGTGGTGTCCCAAAACTAATATTTAAAAAATAATTGATTGTTAAAGATAAGTTAAGGAAACTAAGGCTTATTGCAGCAAGTTGTGTTGGAGGCTTTCGTTACTAGAGTTGTATTCTTATCTATATGTTCTATGAGTATTAAGGATACAACAACCATTCTTAATTTTAAGGAATAATTATATCTAACACATTTTAAACTACTTCAATTTCGTGTAAAAGGAATTATATAAATGATAACTTTCAAGTAATAAAATAATATAAGAATGATATGAATTATTATTGACTGATCATTGGTACTTCTAGTTCTAAGACAATACAATACATTCCAATAAACTATAACAAGAAATAAATTCTTAGAATAGAAAGAATAAACTCATAAGTGCTTTAATTTCTAGGTATTAGATCCGCATAAATCGAAGATAAAATTTAATCTTAGTTCTAATTGTTGTTTCTGCTCCATATAATAAAATATTTAATTCTAACTATCTTTGCAGGGGAAAATAATGGTAGATGATTATAGTCCTAACATAAAACCTTGCTAAATCCCTTTCAGGGAATGTTATTCCTTAAGTAAGTCTATCACTAAACAAACATACAAATTACAAATGTGTTAAAAAACAGTCTTCTCGTTTCTAATACATTATTATTATTATTATTATTATTATTAGCACCACGTCTTACTACCCGTTTGGATTATACGCACTTACGCTAATGTGTAATGGTAGGGTGAATGTGAGATGAAATGGAGGACCTACAGTTTAACGTGGAATCCGAACCACGGTGGAGGCCTGGCATTCCCCACATTCACAAGATGTCTTGTCAGAGGTGAAGGAAGGATTTGGTAATCAGATAAATATTTGCCGGGACCGAGGATTGAACCCCGGACGCCAGCATAGAAGTCTGACACCTTACCCCTAGACCACCAGGTCACCGTTTCTAATACAAAGTGTAAACAATCTTGTATTTTTCTTGATTAGGAGATTCAGAGTAAAGTTTATAAGCACAAGTCTATTTTCATGTAACATATACACTTAATTAACAAAGGATAACATATGCATCACATCACTCTATTTCACACCAGTATCGTGGTGCTAATATAAAACTTATGAAGCTGAACAAGTAAGAACATTTAATTATTTGAAGCATCCCCTGGAATCAAACTGGGTTCATATATGCTAGTGATCTTCATCCATATCAATAAGACACGTTGACGTGACAACAATAATAGAAACATTTCAAACAAAAACAAAAAAATGAAGTCGATTTACAATTGCGATCCGGAGTAGAGTTTTTGAAACGTTCACTTTCAGGAGTGATTTATTTGAAATGTATTTTCTCTTGGAAACTGACAGAACTTTTTAACTTTTTGACAGACAGTTAATATTTGATTTGTGTTCTGCAGTAGAGAGATTGTCGTAGCTGAATGTCGAATGTCACTTCGACGTGGAATATACGTTAAGCCATCCAGAATGTTTTAAATATCTTATGCAGTATATTACCATTTTATCGTGCGTTAAAATATAATACATATTTCACCGTGTTTATTTTTGTAAAGTTTTTTTAAATCTGTAAATAATTTACGCACAGTTTACTTTAAGAAAGATAATATAACTAATTTTGTTTATATTTGGAAATATAACTTTTAACTTATCACTTAATTAATTTAGAAGGCTTTTATGACTGTTTAAAAATAATGTTTGTTATCATAAGGACTGAACACAGCGATATTAAAGTTAAATAAAAAATAAATTTATTTGAATATGAAACATTATAAAGAGTATGGACCCAATTATTTGTTCCGTTTCAATATATTAAAGGAGTAAACTATATATTTTATTAAATATAGATCACTCATTCAAATACATTGTATCATTTGGCCTATGGTCGCCATAGATTTTTTAAAACACAATGATCGATTATAATATTTAATTTAAAAACTTTAAACGTGTTTTTATGTTGAGCTATCCTATTTAGAGCTAATACTATATGTTTATAGTTCCGACTTAGCTTTAAATAATGACTGAAGACTGACCCAGTGGAAAATCACGATCTTGCTTAGCTCAGTGTTAGATAATTGATCCACTAAGCACTAAGCTCTATAATCCAATGATCACTTTTCAATTAAATTTAAAACTAAATGGCTGCAAGTCTAATCGTCATTCAATAATCATTCAACTGGAATATACTTCACCCTCATCGGTGAACACGCGCGCAAGGACGTCAATCTAGTCTGGTCTGTTTTATTGATGACGGGAAGATCATGGTTCAAATATCAACGGGATGAAATAACCATGTTCTTCGTAAATGGTTTTCCACTCTCCCTCCATGCAAATGTCGCTAAATTTTTTCTAAAACTAGGCCTTCCACATCCCTATCCCATAAGTGTAAATATTCGAACTGCCCGGATGGGTATTAAGAGTTAAGACACGGTGCATATTTTCATTTTTAATGTGTTCACTTCAAAAATAACTCTAAGTCCTACGTATTCAAACTACAATTTCATTCATTAAAATGATAGTAGGCCTATTAATTACATATATGCTTGACCTAGGGTAACATCACGTAGCATTCCACATCCAACTTAAGAACAAAATATCTTTATATATATGCTAATCTATTTTAGGTGCCCTTTGTGATGAATCCAAGGGTCCCTAGACATAAAGTGGGTGGGACAGGAAAACAGTAATAATACATAACTTGGGTGAAACTACTCTCAGTGTATCTGGCCGAGACTCGAACCTCGTATTATCCGTCACCGACAATACAGCCTACTACGAACCATATGTCTTAGATCAACTGACCTTAAGGTGCGGGTTTTGTGTCATTAATCATCATAACATTGCTACTTAAGTCTACAAACAAGAAAATAGTTAACTAAGATGTTTAAAATATGACGAATATAATAATGAGTGCTTTAGACATTGTAATAACTGCGCTAACGATTTATTAACTGATATACTCAGATAGTTATCTCTAATAAACACTGTTTGGTCCAAAAATGGATCAAGATATTGGGGAGTGAAAGCGTTAGCCTACATAATGATTATGATAGGATAATCAAATCTCGCAGATTCCGGCGGGCAGGAAATTCAGGACGAATGGAAACATCTAGAACCGTGTTCAGAGTAGTGACTGGTAAACCCTATGGCAAGAGACCACTGGGAAGATCTAGACGCAGATGGGAGGAAAACATTATAGTGAACCTGAAATAGATAGTATGTAGTGAGGACTGGGTACAACTAGATTAAGATAGGGATAGTATGTAGTGAGGACTGGGTAAACCTGGATTAACATAAGGATAGGGTGTAATGAGGACTGGGTAAACCTAGATTAACATAAGGATAGGGTGTAATGAGGACTGGGTAGAACTAGATTAGGATAGGGATAGGGTGTAATGAGGACTGGGTAAACATAGATTAACATAAGGATAGGGTGTAGTGAGGACTGGGTAGAACTAGATTAAGATAGTGATAAAGTGTAATGAGGACTGGTTAGAACTAGATTAACATAGGGATAGGGTGTAATGAGTACTGGGTAGAACTAGATTAACATAAGGATAGGGTGTAATGAGGACTGGGTAGAACTAGATTAAGATAGGGATGGGGTGTAATGAAGACTGGTTAGAACTAGATTAAGATAGGGATATGGTGTAGTGAAGACGGGTTAGAACTAGATTAACATAGGGATAGGGTGTAATGAGGACCGGGTAGAACAAGATTAAGATAGGCATATGGTGTAGTGAAGACAGGGTAGAACTAGATTAACATAAGGATAGGGTGTAACGAGGACTCGATAGAACTAGATTAAGATAGGGATAAAGTGTAATGAAGACTGGTTAGAACTAGATTAACATAAGGATAGGGTGTAATGAGGACTGGGTAAAACTAGATTAACATAAGGATAGGGTGTAATGAGGACTGGGTAGAACTTGATTAAGATAGGGATATGGTGTAATGAAGACTGGTTAGAACTAGATTAACATAGGGATAGGGTGTAATGAGGACTGGGTAGAACTAGATTAAGATAGGGATAAAGTGTAATGAAGACTGGTTAGAACTAGATTAAAATAAGAATAGGGTGTAATGAGGACTGGGTAGAACTAAGTTAAGATAGGGATAGGGTGTAATGAAGACTGGTTAGAACTAGATTAAAATAAGGATAGGGTGTAATGAGGACTGGGTAGAACAAGATTAAGATAGGCATATGGTGTAGTGAAGACAGGGTAGAATTAGATTAACATAAGGATAGGGTGTAACGAGGACTGGGTAGAACTAGATTAAGATAGGGATAAAGTGTAATTAAGACTGGTTAGAACTATATTAACATAAGGATAGGGTGTAATGAGGACTGGGTAGAACTAGATTAACATAAGGATAGGGTGTAATGAGGACTTGGTAGAACTAGATTAAGATAGGGATTGGGTGTAATGAATACTGGTTAGAACTAGAATAACATAGGGATAGGGTGTAGTGAGGAGTGGGTATAACTAGATTAAAATAGGGATAGGGTTTAATAAAGACTGGGAAGAACTTGATTAATATAGGTATAGGGTGTAATGAAGACTGGGAAGAACTATATTAATATAGGTATAGGGTGTAGTGAAGACTGGTTAGAACTAGATTAACATAAGGATAGGGTGTAATGAGGACTGGTTAGAACTATATTAACATAAGGACAGGGTGTAATGAGGACTGGGTAGAACTAGATTAAGATAGGGATAGGGTGTAATGAGGACTGGGTAGAACTAGATTAACATAAGGATAGGGTGTAATGAGGACTGGGTAGAACTAGATTAACATAAGGATAGGGTGTAATGAGGACTGGGTAGAACTAGATTAAGATAGGGATAGGGTGTAATGAAGACTGGTTAGAACTAGATTAACATAAGGATAGGGTGTAATGAGGACTGGGTAGAACTTGATTAAGATAGGGATATGGTGTAATGAAGACTGGTTAGAACTTGAATAACATAGGGATAGGGTGTAATGAGGACTGGGTAGAACTAGATTAAGATTGGGATAAAGTGTAATGAAGACTGGTTAGAACTAGATTAACATAAGGATAGGGTGTAATTAGGACTGGGTAGAACTAGATTAACATAAGGATAGGGTGTAATGAGGACTTGGTAGAACTAGATTAAGATAGGGATAGGGTTAATGAAGACTGGTTAGAACTAGATTAAGATAGGGATAGGGTGTAATGAAGACTGGTTAGAACTAGATTAACATAAGGATAGGGTGTAATGAGGACAGGGTAGAACTAGATTAAGATAGGGATAGGGTGTAATGAAGACTGGTTAGAACTAGATTAACATAAGGATAGGGTGTAATGAGTACTGGGTAGAACTAGATTAAGATAGGGATAGGGTTTAATGAGTACTGGGTAGAACTAGATTAAGATAGGGATAGGGTGTAATGAGGACGGGTTAGAACTAAATTAATAAGGGATAGGGTGTAATAAGGACTAGGAAGAACTAGATTAATATAGGGATAGGATTTAATAAGGACTGGGTAGAACAATATTAGGATAGGGATAGAGTCTAATGCGGTGGAATGTATAGAACTAGATCAAGATAGGGATACAGTGTAATGCGGTGGATTGTATAGAACTAACTCAAGATAGGGATAGGGTGTAATGAGGAGGACTGGATTGAACTATCTGAATATAGGTATGGGTGTATTTTTGTAAGTGCGGCAATGAACTTTGGAAATCCTAATGCCATTGAGTTATTAAATAAGTATTTCTAATAAAGATACATTTCTCGTTCTTTTTTCCAAGAGAATACTCATGGCAATACTTGGTGGAGCATTGGTGTGCTATGTCCATGGTTTTGTTGTTGATTAGTCTATTACGCGTCTTAGTAGGCCTAGATGTTTGCCATACACTTGTACATTAATTACGCTATTGGAATAAGGGCAATCAAGGCAGAATTTAGAGTGAATTTATCATTATTTGCGTGAAGAAAGAGTGGTAAAGCATTTAGGAAAAATGACCACCAGTAAGCCCCAACGAGATTCGAGCCCTGATCTTTCCATCATCAGCAATCTTGTCTAACATGAGATTGACGTACTAATACATGCGATTACCTATTAGGGTGTCCAAATTTTAAATTCTTTACTGGGGAAAGATTTTCCATATACGTTGGACCAGCTTATTTAAAACGCTCTTTTAATGTACCGATATAGATTAGTTGATTTTTTCATAACAAATGTATCCAATAAGAGCACGAAAATAATTTCTTCACATCAGAGATTGTTTCTCAAAAAAATTATATTTCTGATCTGTTCGAATTATATACTTGTGTAATCCTGTTAACCTGTCGTTCCAGTGAAACGATACATTACAGACATAAAAATAAACCAACTCTTTTTATATTTTATACTGACTCTCTTCTTTCCCAATCCCCTTCTCCCCTTTAGCCACCCTCACATTTTTTTTTAGCAACTCAATACACATTTTTTATTTCAATTTTATTTGCGTCTCCCCACCCCCCTCAGTTCCCCATATTCCAGCACCAGTATTTGAATTAATGCCCATCTCTCTTTCTACGAACCCCCCTCTTAGCTCATCTCTCTCACTTGCTCCCATACGCCAAAACACAACACCAATGGTAGGTAGCCATCTTTTTCCCTCCCTTTAGAACCTTACAATTCAACATGGCGCGCGCGCGCATCGTGAGGGGTACCCCAGCTATTACAGTAAGAAAACAGACATATAAAACTGAAAGGGAAGGGTTTATAAGGGGGTGAAGGGGGGGATGTGTGTAAAGAGGTAGAGGGGGGCTGGCAAGCAAAAGCGGGGGAAGGGAGAGAGGCAGAGAAGTAAAAATCAATATCCCCAGGGCTGCTAAATCACGCTTATCAAGAGCAATTTTTTCCAAGCCCCCCTTCTTTTTTACCCCTACTTCGAACACCCCTATAAACCCCTTTCCCCCCTTTTTTTCCCAACTTTCCAAAGTTACCTCTTTTTTTTTTATTTACTAGAACACCCTACCCCTCTTGAACCCCCATAAGCCCCTCCTGCCCCTGTTCCAAAACCCCTCTTGCTCCTCCGACACTACAAAACATTCAATTTGGACGTCGAGTTAAAACGAAATGGATTTTCTAGCATGCCGAGAGAATGAGATTTAGATTTCAAATTTTGGTTCAATAGCTTGTGAGAGATGAGAGACTCAAAGAGAGAGATGTATATATATTTATTGGGACGGGGAAGGAGAAAAATGATGTGTCACTTGGACTGATGAAACAGCTGTACGAACCCACTACTAAAAACACAAAACGTTCAACGTAGACGATGTATGCTACGATTAGTGGTGTTCGGGGCTTACACAATGTTAGCACATCCTTGAACACTTGTTCCTGGAGACACTTTTAGTTCAGTGATTCCGTAATAGCTTCTACCGTCTAGCCACTTATATTCGTAACACTAGTTTTTAATACGCGTATTAGATTCAGTACTTATTTAATGCTTAGTTCCGGAATTTGAGCGCATATGTGGTCTAGGGATCAGAGATTCTGGCTACAGATTCAGAGGTCCCAGGTTCGGTCCCCGATACTTCCAGAATTTATCTGTGAAGCAATGTGTCTGGAATGGGGTCAAACTCAGACCCATGAGGAAAAATGAGGAGCTACTTGAATAAATGAGTATAGGCTCTGGTCTAGAAAAGTGAGATTAACGGTGTTGACCATATGACACTCTCTATCCGCAATTATTAGCACAACCATTGCTAATGGCGGCGGCCGCTTGGTTGGTATAGTTCGGTCGTGCACTTACGCCATAGAGATTTTTTTTAAGGTACAGAGTTTTATATAAGAATCCGGGATTCGTGTGCTGACAAAATCGATTGGTTTATAAAGTGCACGTTAAATATACCTTAAAAATCATATCGAATTGGTCACTGTAACGAGCTATGAGGTGATTAAAATTGGAGCCAGTAATTATAGGCTATCTCTGACGTCACTAAGTGGTGTTTTTTTTACACCATGTCCTACTACCTATCCGGAATATCCAAACTACACTAATGGAGTAGGGATGGGGAAGTTGGAATTAAAGAGGAAATTATGGAGGAAGTGGGTTAAGCTATTTAATCAAAAACACCCTCATTATACCAAACCAGGACTCAAACCTCAACCTCCCTTTTACCGCCAATCCAGTATATCGCAAGAGAGTGACGGCTTGGAACAGAGGTTGGCAACCTTTTTGGTCCCCAATCGACGTGCCAGGAGTCCCGCGATCACACAGTATTTCCTCACTCTACTTTTGCTTCTTTATTTTTGTCCAAACATCTTATATTTATTGATTAATCTCAATTTTTTCCTCAAATAAGAATGTGTGTGTCCCCCTTGATAGAAAAAAAAATGTACATTTTAAAATTTATCTATTTAAATTTCTTATAACATTGTCGATTATTATCGATCAAGGTTATTTTGGTCACACGTAAATATTATTTCAAAATACTTGAAACGTTTCCGAGTTTAGAAAACTTAAAGATCTGATTATAATGACAAGATAATTTTCCTACATGATCGACTGAAAATGGACGCAAGATCACAATCAACCAGGTGCTGACCCCTCTGGCCTTTAAAGCTTGTGACTACCGATCCGGGTGTCATGAGGTCGGTTCACAATATTTTGCCCCCCAAATCTTGGTCCGGGATCATCGATAAAGACACAGGAGGGGATGAACATGTCGAGCATGTAGATTCCTCCTGAAGACAATTATTCCACTTGAGGGTTGCAATGTAAATGACATATGTATAATATAAACACCGCTAGTGCAACACCGCAGAGAGAGAGAGAGAGATAAAGGTAGATGGAGAAGAGAGAGAGAGACGTTTGGCTCGGGTTGTTTAGAAGTGAATCATTTCAAGGAATTATTCATCACAAGCCTCTTTGCCACGAGGAACATCCCATCGCGTAAACAAAACTCTCTCGCAAGTCTCATGAATTAAAGCAGGAGGGAACAATAGCCAAGAGGATGTCAGACAACATCACACCAGATTTGTGCCACGTTGTTACCGAAACCGCGTAGCAATATGTCAGAGGATGGTTCTAGGGGGTTTCTGGTGAAGTGTTTTCAGAACCTCCTTCCGGTGGTTGAACGTTGCCAACTGACATTTACTTATTTATGACCGATTTTGACGGAATGTGGCAGATAAGGTTCATCATATAAATGCAAACAGGGATAGTTGCTGTACAACAGCTTATTAACTCTTATCCGAGAGTTTAATATGATGTTTAGTAGATCTTGAATCAAATGAAAGCTATGATTTTATAGTCCACTTTAGATAGGAAGAAACTTTTTGACGTATAAAAAAAAGTTACTAAAATAATGTTCATATATTCATACATAAAGTCGTGTGGATGTGATCAATACCTTTGAAATAGTATTATACTATCTAATAGAATAAGACTTGATCAATGCTGACCGCATGAAAGTTTGTATTTCCATAAAATTACTTTCCAACAGATCTCTCCTCTAGCTACTACCATTAATTAGTTCCATCCCCCTAATTTGAAATTTATCAATGGTTTATCAACAACCACGTTGGTGGTAGCGCGGGCTAAGGTGTCAACCTAGTCTAATTTGGTATACCGGTAGTGGAACGGTAGGGTTCAAAAACCAGCCGAGTGGATTATAGTTGGTTTTCCCTAAATTATTTTCCTTTCCTTACATGAAAATGTGGGTACTCTTCCTCCAAATTTTATCTCCTCAATCTCTATTTAATTAATGCAAATATGCCGCTAGCATAAACAGGTAGTATATGACACGGTACTACTAGAAATATACAGATTAGATCAACATTTGACTTACAAACTAACGACCTAGAACCGCATGGATAATAAAAAATACCCAATTCTAGCACCTAAATATTTACTAATTGGCTTTCATAATTAATATGAATACAAATAATAAATATTTTCATCAGCACCAACCGGAGTCAAATGTGTGTATTTTCTCTTCCTACGACACTAGTATTATTGCCTCTTTTAGGTTAAGACAGTATTAACCTTTTACTACCAAGGTTTGCCGCATGGTTAATTTAGTTCACACTGACGCAGTAAGCTGGAGATTAATCCCAACCCGGTTTACTGGGTATGATTTCTTCCCCATTACTCATCCTATCTCCAAGTAAATGCTGCTTTGTCTATTTATAATTTAACTTATCGAACCTCTTCTTTTTATGTAAGAGCAGCTGATACTCAATTCTTTCAATAATAAGGTAAACAAAATAATTTGTTAATAATTTCACAAGTAGGTGGGATTTAACATTGGTGCGGATCCATCCAAACTCATTGGTAGAACATTATCGTACATTGACGCTAATCCAAAATTCCCAGGATCGACTCCCGTATACAGGTATCATTTTTCAACTAATTTAATTTTAAATAACTTTTAATTTTGAATCTAGTTAGTAAATTAAACGTTTCCATGGTAATAGAACCCAGGAATTTTGGCTTAGAAGGTTAATGCCATGCCACTGAGCTATCCGGGGCTCGTTCAGTACTGAGGGTCATTATTCACTCATAGTGCTGAATGGTAGAGCATCCTTGAGTTAAATCAAGTGTCCGTGGTTCAATTTCTGTGTTCTGGTGTATTTTCCAAATAAATTTAAATGCTTACAAAGTAATAGTTAAATTCCCACAGAGTAATTATTTTAATCCAATTAAAATAGCTTGTATTAGAGGATATAATATAAATAAAGGCTATAAGAAATTATGACTCAAGTTTCTAAAGTTACCCTGATAAAAATATTAATGTGGAAAAAAAATGTATATAAAATTAGTCGAACTTTAGGGAATGTTCCATCTCAAAACCCTTTCGTTTAAAACACTCGCACACAAAGACTGTGTGCTTTTCAGAACACCGAAGCAAAGGGACCAAGAAAGTTAGCAAGTGGTTTGGAGGTAGTCAGGGGCGGCAAAGGGGTTTGGAGGGGTTAGAAAGAAAGTGGGTGGGGAGGGGTCGAAGTAAAAGGGTTGATGTCAATTTGCAATAAGTCAAGTCGTTTATCTGCGACGGGAGAGCGGACGAAAAGAAAAGGAAGGCGAAAGCAAAACGCTCTCCCCCTCTCCCATCACACCAAAAGAAGTGTCTAAGTGAGACTTTATAGAATAAATAAACAACAAACATTACCCCCTCCCCCGCCTTTTTTTTGCAATGAACGTCTCATCGACATGCTCTGTACTGGAGTTCTTATCAGACGATGCCGGAGGTGTATGTGGCGTCGTTATCCAACGTTAGTACTTTCTAATGAGAGTCTAGAATGGTTTCGTACTCTTACCGATAGGAGATAATGGTAACAAGCCCGCTCCATGAACAAGTTCTTTCCAAACGCGTTACTTAGAGGAACTTGGCGTACTTAAGTACAACATTTCAATCTACGTGCAAGGGCCTGTAATGTAATTTCTAATAGAAAGAGATGTATATAACTACTTAAGGATGTACTCGTAGTTCTTTTAATGCAGATAAAATACCACAATGTAACATTATTTCGCAAATAAGTTCTAATTTTATTTTGAGGCTATAAGTTATATTGGTTGAATCAAAATATTATAATTAAAATAGTAGTCCATTTGTAAGAGTAAATATCCATGAGTTAATAAAGACGGTATTGAATAGAATTAAACATTTCAATTAATAAATAAAAAACTATATTTTTCCAATGAAAACCTGATTGTAAAGTTGATACAAACTGTTTAATCACCACCTTAAATATTTGAGAGATTTATTTGATCTAGGTGACCTGGCGGTCTAGGGGTAGGGTGTCGGACTTCTGTGATGGGGGTCCGGGGTTCAATTCCCGGTCCCGGCTCAGATTTATTTGATTACCAAACCCTTCCTTCACCTCTGACAAGACATCTTGTGAATGTGGGGAATGCCAGGCCTCCACTGTGGTTCGGATTCCACGTTAAAATGTAGGTCCTTCATTTCATCTCACAATCACCCTACCATTACACATTAGCTATGAGTAATCATTTGAAACCATTGGAGCCTAGATGAGTGAAATTATGTCATCATGTTAAAAAAAATATATTTAAAAATTCAGAATTATAAAATAGTTGATTCTCTAATAGAAATATTACTTTTTTATTTCAAGTAAATAATGCAAAGAAACAATTCTCGATACATTTTCTGGTTCGATCATAATCGTGTATCTAGTTTCTTGAATAATCAACCGTTAGGTAGCTAACTCTATTAATTACAACCAATTGGCTAACTAGATTATAACTCACATCGGTAGTTGCATGGTCTAACACATCACTTTCATGTTAGCCTGTGTTGCCGGTAATGAGATCAGGGCTAGCTAGAATCCTGGTTGGCTATATTAAGGTTTGTTTTCACTTTTCAGTATATAGATTCTCACCCTTACACTATTCAAATGCGGGTACACTACTTCCTTACATCTATACTGTTAGCATGATTAATGTATTTACTAGCTCGCAGTGAAATAAAAACACTAGCTTCTAATTATTTAAAAACAAACGCTTTTGTTACACTGACTTTTTTTTTTACAATTGTGTTAAAAATACTACTTTCATATCACCTTTTACGGACATCATTTGACATTTAAAAAGAGTTATTAGATCTATTTTCACGTATTTATACACAAAACCACGTGCTTTAAAAAAAAATGGCGTAAATTGTGACAGCAGGAAGACAAATCTATACCTAGTGCTAAAGTATTGTTATTCCAAAATCACAGAATTTTCAGTATGCAAGTAAACTTTTTGTAAAAGAGTGAAATTGTATACATTACCGCACCTATTTTTTAATTAAAAACACAAATTTCACTAGAGATATATTTTAACCGTAACCTTTGAAACACATATTAAAAAAATATTTTTTTAAAGTTGTAATAGTGTTGCACTGATGTTATGAAACACAGGGATTTTTTTTCAATGTTGGCTACTCTAACATTTTTCTGTGCTTCAAAATACATTTAAAGGGTTGTTTAACTATGTCAGAACGTCCTATTTATCATATTTCATCTTACATTGAATACATATTTGGATCTAATTATTTCTTATCAAAATAGGTAGTCATTGTTAAACCTCTAAATCACAATCACGGTAACTTCATGACCCCAAAAGGGAAAAGCATTTACAAATTTTTAAATTAATTCGGTTAGAACGTAATAAGAAAATACGGGTTCCCAGTTAAAACTTTTTTTATATATAAAAAAACCCTTTCATTTCCCGAAACTCAGATAATCTGTCTGTTGGAGGAATTCCATCCCCCGCATTGGAATTATTATTGATTCTGTAACGAGTTTTCAAAGAGATAAGAATACAGAGGAAGCAAAGAGAGTAATAAAGAGAGAGAGAGAAGCAGATACGAAGAACCGGCAAGTTTTCAGACTCTCACTCGTCCAAATATGACGTAGCACATTACCTTAATTGCATTAGTTCCCACTTACGGGGAATTCTACGCATGCGTCGTTGCGTTAATACGCATGCGTAACAACAATTTCAATATTTAGGAGGAGAGAGAGAGGGGGACAAGACACATCACTTAGAAGCGAACAACAGATATGAACTGATTTTGGAAATTATGAAAGTTTCCTCGTGAAATCGATTCGTTACAGAGGAAAAGACTGTAACGATCGTTCAAAAAACATCTAGGTTCTCTTCACACTTTCTGTGCTAAAACTAAAATGTTGTAATCACTCAATTGAAAATGTAAACAAGACTAAGATAGTATTATTATTAGCACCGCGTCTTACTACCCGTTCGGGTTATACGCTTTAAGTACTAAATACTCTAATGGATTAGGAATTGGGTAGGTTGAATTAGAAGAAGTGAACCCGCATTTGCGTGGAGGGAGAGTGGAAAACTATTTAGGAAAAACCACCCCCAGTTCACCCGACCAAGATTCGAACCTCGATCTCTCCGTCCTCAGCAGTCGAGCTCAACGCGACAAGCGCGTTAGCCAACTACGCCACCGAGGCGGGTAATAAGATAGTAAACGGGTGGGCTCTCACTACGGTTATGTTTGATTCTTATTCATCAGGGCTGGGTTCGAGTTTAATCTGATATACTGAGTTGGATTGTATCTCTACATAGTGTTTTTGTCAACCTTTGTGATCTTTTAGATCTTGGTGGTCTGGGAATAAAGTGCTTGCCTCGGAACCATATGTTTATTAGTTAAAACCCAGCTGGGGTGAACGGATTTTCCCTTAGCGATAAAAATTCGTAGCACAACTTCCTTCGGAAGGGAAGTAAAGCCGTTGGTCCCATGTAGATTGTAGCATGATTGTAAAATAGCCCCAGCAGGTATTTTAAAATACTTTTCCGGCAAAATTGGTAGTCAATTTCACGCTAGCTCATAGATATTCAATGCAGAAGACAACGGGTAGCCATCACACTTTCTAATCTCCCCTAATAAATGGGATTTCTACCAGGTGGTGCGTGCAATACCAACTAGCAAAAGGGCTTAGTGTGTGGCCTGCTTCAAATAGATATAAATTATATCAAACCAATTTTAAGGTTGTAGACTTAAGAAGTAGAGGAAATAATGTTTTAATAAAAGATTTCAATGCATATGGTTGTACAAATACTCTTATAAACGATTTATACTATATAGCTATTGGATTAAACGTTTCACAGAATTAGGCTTGGTCCTCTGTAAATAATCGTCCAGCTAGTTCTGGGAGATTTCATCAGTTTGAGTCTTGTTTGGTTTTGAAAGTAAGCGAGGTACAAGCAATTTGTGGCTTTTGTTCGAACTTTGCATCATATCATAGTTAAATATTTGGATTATTCACATATTCATACCAAATAGTTAAGAATACAAACATAACATTTATAGGGAAACGTAAAGTCTGTTCACCGTAGGAATTGTTTTCTGAAAGGCCTTTTTCCCTACCATAAATCTATTATATAGTAGGATATTGGTAGGAAAAAATACCTTTCAGAGAGTAATTCATACCGTGAATGGAGCATACCTATACTCACTTAGAGGGCAATATAAAATTATTTGAGGAACAGCACCTTAGTACACCCAACTGAGATTTGAACCGTAATCCCCCTCTCACCACAAAACCTGACAAGATCACATGATCACCGCTGCTGGTGATTCGGAGGTCCCCTATGAATGCGATCCCAGACGCTAATAACCCACAACTCACGTTAAATATTGTTCAACATCGATTTCACAAGCGCCATTCCTAGTTGAAACACTATTCTGCATATTTTATTTGTCAAGACTCTAAAACACACCTTTTTCAAATGAAAACATAAATAAATAGAAAGTAAAAAACAGTCTAGCACGAGTGTTCAATAATTCTGATAACACAATCGTACCTTCTGCTATCTACTTTTCAATTCTCTTGCATGTTCAGGTTCCATCTCCTTCACAATGCAACTTCATCATATACAACATACAGCATTGCTGCTTTGGAATTTCAAATTCTACTCCGCCCCTCGCCCCCTCCCCCCTTCTCATTCTCCTTGCTCTGTAGAGGGGGAGGGGCCGAGATGGGTGGCAGAGGGAGGAAGGGAGTGATATCTGCTTTTGTAGTCGAGTATTATTACTTTACTGAGGGAGACAGACAAAGAGAGAGAGAGAAAGTTTAGTAGCAAGAGAGAATAATAACAATTAAACAAAGTCAGGATGGATTACAACAAGCCCTGCCTCGTGTCTACCTTGAATAACTATATTAATTTTTTAAACTAATACATTCAATAAAATTAAAAAAACAATATTTTATCGAAGGTAAATTTAATAATTAAAAATGATTTTGAAAACTCCAGTTATTATTTATTTAGAACCTTTGAAACTTATTAACAAACAACTCAGCAAAGACAAAAGATAATAATAACACTATATTGCTATGGTGTTATGCTTTTACGATGTCAAAATTCATCGCTAATTAATTTTAATAATATCAATAAATATGAATTATAAATATACATTTTAATATTATATTTGTTATATTAGTGACGTGGAACAAAAGTCTTAAATAAATAAAGAGAAGTTGTCTAAATCATTATTAACAATGTATTAAAATATGTGAGTGCTTAAAGAGTTTTAATGTTAAGTTGGCATAACCATATTCCATTCCATTCGTGGGTCTATTGGTTCATTTATACACTAAGCTAATAAAGGTTTGATACGAAAGGAAACTAATAAACATTGATTGTAACAGAAACCACATTGGCATTTAGCTTGAGAAGGAGTGGACAGTCACGTTTGTGTTGGGGGGGATGGTGTGTAAAAATAAAAGGGGAACTTTGCATTCAAAACCGGTCTATAGCCTCATCATGTTAACAAATTGGTAAATAACCAGGCGCTATACCTGGGTGTGGCCGGGGTTCAATCCTCGGTCCCGGCATAGATTTATCTGATTACCAAACCCTTCCTTCACCTCTGACAAGACATCTTGTGAATGTGGGGAATGCCAGGCCTCCACCGTGGTTCGGATTCCACGTTAAGCTGTAGATCCTCCATTTAATCTCACAATCACCCTACCACTACACATTAGCGTGCGTATAACCTGAACGGGCTGTAAGACGCGGTGCTAATAATAATAATAATATGCCTGGGTGTGCTGTATTAAACTTTACTAACTAGTTTAAATTGGATTATATCACCATTTTTTATAAGTGTGTATTAAATACAGAAATCAAAAGTACACATGCATATAATCTGAACAGGTATTAAGTATCTGTGCTAAAAAATAAATAAGCCATATGCAAGATGCAAAGATAACGAATTCGGAACTACTGGTATTCCAACTCATTATTCGGAGCTCACTCACTATAAGTTTAACTTAAGCACAGGTGATTACAACCCCTCTCATTTTAATTGATGAATTATTAAAATTATAGCTAGAAATACATTTCAAACATTAAAGTGGGCGTATAGGAAACGCGAGAAAAGGTCAGTGATGTTGCAGTTTTAATAGCAAAACCTATTTTTGGTCAAAATGAAACAAAAAACATTTCTTCAGTAGAAACAGAGTTAAATTTTACCCACAAGGTAACCTATCAGTTCCTGAATATCTGAAAAGGGTGTCCGGAATTTAGTGATAACTTTTTATCTTCATTTAAAATGTGTCTTATCTAACGCCGGTATATTCATGACATATTCAAGAACTGTTGATATCATTACGCGAAGCAAATTAAACTCTTATGTTTCTACTGGGAAAATATTTTATTTATTTTAACAAAACAAGTGTTGATATAAAAACAACAGCAACACTTGATTTTTCTTACGTTCCGTAGAAAGTACACTCCCACCTTAAATTAATTAGTTGAAAACGTAAAAGAGAAATGAAGAAATAATAAGATTGGGCTAGAGGCACGTTGAAGCAAACTGCAAATCACTCCCGTTCTGTGGGTTTGCCTAATGAGCCAGGCGCACCGTAGGAACTTGTGCTTGATCGGTGAACTTGGATTATAGTGAACTAATTATTATTGCTGAGCCAAAATGTCAACTCTCCTGTAGCCTGAGGATCAGACTCGTCTTGCATTTGGGCGATTTCGCTGAGGCGTTATTCCTTAAAGTGTTGGCCAGTGTCAGTTTTAACCACGGTTAGCTAACCGGCTTTGGTGACCGCATGGTGTAAGGTGTCATTCTCGTGTTAGACTAGAATTCCGCTGACAAGGAGATTGAAGCTCGAATTCCGATCGGGTGTACCTAGGTTTTCCACCAAAATAGTTATCCTTCTCCCGCCATGCACACTTAATCTAAATTCAACCTTCCTCATTTCTAAATCTCTTCTAGTGTAGTCAGTAAATATGCGTAGAACCTAAACAGTTAGTAGTAGGCAGTGGTAAACAAACACTGTGAGTTAATTGGCGGAACCTTCACCCATATTAAAATTGTTCCTCTACATATATTTTTATAAGCTTTAAGGTTGCCTTATTGAAGGTAAATATCTCCAAACTGCGGTATTTCTTTTAAGAATGTAAGTTACAAAGGCTCAAAATTACAAGAAAAATCCTCATCTATCTTAAAATGTCTGTTGTGACCTAATGCAGATTACTTAATTTGTTTGAGGAAGACTAGAGAAGTGTTTCTATCTCAGAACTTCGAGTTTTACGTAAAAAAAGCCAATCTCACCTTTTCACAGTTAATAATCCTAAAATATAAAGTTTTTAAATCTATAGACACACGTTGATATATTTTAATTACAGCTAGGCGTGAACCATATTTTGAAATAACAAACTAATTAATAAATAACAGGGATTCCGGACGTCTGGAACTCATCTGAGCGTTCTGTTAAATGCCTCACCTTAAAAGGTAAAAACTAGTGACCCGATTATAATAAGGGATGGGACATCGAATCCTGAAAGATATTCGAGAATCGAAGATTCGAGAAAATTTTGAATTAGAAACTCAAATCCTTTATTTTTTCAATTTTCCAAATTAAATTGGTTTTAGAGCTCTAAAACTGTGGTTCAAACCCATTTATAACTATAAGATGAACTTAACAACCAGACCCCAGTATAGTAATTTAGCACTTAACTGAATGTATGAATGCTATAATGAATGGATTACTAAAACAATACTAACATTTATTATTAATTTTATTTTCTCTTATTATATTATAGTAATTTTTATATTTCCTCTTATGCTCATAATTTTTCCAAAATTTTGTTCCATATTGAGATTCAAGATTCGAGGATAAATGGGAGATTCGGGTTCGTAAAATAGTGGATTAGACCCAACTTTAATATTAACCACTACTATTTTTGTGCCTGGTCTTACTACGCATCCGGGCTATACATCTGTATCTGCACTAATGAGGAAAAGGTTATGGAGTTACAATTTATAGGAGATGCACCTGAGTTTGCACGGAGGATGAGTGGACCATTTAAGAAAAGACACCTGTAACAAACCCGTCTGAGAGTCGAACCCCTATCTCTCGGTCAACAGCTTGGTGTCTGTACGTCCACTGATGCGGGCACTAACTATTACAAGAGTGTTTTGTTTCCCTTGCATCAGTCAGGTGGTCAAATATATTTATCAGGTAGATTAGATACAGTCTTACATTTATTTAATTATTACGTTCGAGGGTGACGTTTACCGACGTAATCTAAGGAACAATAATCATGATGAGGATAGCTTAGAATTAGTACACTCACATTAGCATGGAAATGGAATATGATAACAAATGTGGAATACAGCCTCTATTGCATCCCAGACCATATTTAAACCTCGACTTTCCTATCAACAGTACTACTGCAGTATACTGAGAGACTATTCAGGACCAATGGAGTAGTGGTCAGTGCACCTGTCTACGAACCTAGGTGTCCCGTGCTCTTTTCCTGACTGATAGCTTGGGAATTTTTCTCCTAAGAAGAATTATTCCCCCGGTAACCAATGGTTGGTAAAGTAGGCTTAAGTTAGGTTTAAGGCTCCCAAAGGTTCATACTTCCATAATCATTATCATCACATTATCTCGTAGTGGGTACGTGTAGACAACCTCCTGTACCTTAGGCAACGCTCTCTGCCACCGGAGTGGAGAAAAATCTACATACAGGCGACCGAACTGGATGGCATGTCCCTCCCGATCAGCAATGCCAGATACTAAAAAAAAGTGTGAGATTAATCACCTATACTACGTGACTAGCAATATGTGCTTTACATTTGTAAAAAAAAAAATTAGATTATATTTATAATTATTAGATATTCGGTCTTACGACAGGTCCATTCCTATTGTCAGTGAACTTTGATCGCCAATAGGTGACCTGGTGGTCTAGGGGTAAGGTGTCAAACTTCTGTGCTGGTGGCCGGGGTTCAATCCTCGGTCCCGGCAAAGATTTATCTGATTACCAAACCCTTCCTTCACCTCTGACAAGACATCTTGTGAATGTGGGGAATGCCAGGCCTCCACCGTGGTTCGGATTCCACGTTAAACTGTAGGTCCTCCATTTCATCTCACAGTCACCCTACCATTACACATTAGCGTAAGTGCGTATAACCCGAACGGGTAGTAAGGCGCGGTGCTAATAATAAAAATTTGATCGCCAATGCTCCCTGTCCTCTGCCTCATCCTTCCCCTCCCAGAATTTTCTTATTTTCTTAAAGTCATCTAGTATTTGAATCCTCCTTCTTCCTAAGCTCCTCTCCCCTCAACCTTTCCTTCTAATATCGTACGGAAGGCGGTCCCTCCTAAGTATGTGGCAGATTCAGTTTGCTTTTCACCGAATAATCACATCCTAAACGGTGAAGTCAAAATTAAATTATATACACTATAACTAAAAATCATTAAGATCGGTTGATGAGTGAGACAATTAATAATAATACTAATAATAATAATAATAATAATAAATGCATGCATTGGTAGTCGCATTAAGACGTCAATCTCGCAATAGACTAAATGGCTGATAACGAGGAGATCGGGGCTTGAATCCCTATCGGGTGTATTGAGATTTGTTTTTCACACTCTTCCTCCACGCAAAGGGGAGTACTTTTCCTATTAATTTCAGTAATATGCCGAGCACTGGGGATTAATAATGAAACTTTTGAAACAATTAACTACTACATTTAAAGCTCGAAGATACATTACCAACGCTTATTGTTTTTAATCAGATTAACTTTTAAAAAGAAGTAACTTAGTTGTATTTACCAAGAAACAAAACTAATCGTACCAACACATTCACCAATGTTGCGTGCAATATTATAGAATCCTAGTGGGCCCCTGGATACAGATCCAAAGGAACTTATTTTGATCACCGGCACCCCCAGATTTTCTGATACGCGGTGGGTCTGGGGCGAGGTCATATTAGCCTCGTGAGGACAATTAAGGAACTATTTTTTATGAAAAAGTAGGGGCTACAGTCTATAAAACTGAGATTAATCGCCAAAGGGTTCAGTGTGGGTGGCACGAAAAACTCTATCCGGAGGAGTTGAGACTATCTTTGCCAACAGAAGGCGGCCACTCGGTTGGTATAGTTTGATTGCAGGTTGGCGCCATGGGATTTTTCTTTATCAACCTTTATAAATAATAATAATAATAATAATAATACCAACATAATTGTAAATGTATGTGTTACTTAGACCAATAGAACAAAACCAATGTGGTAAAAATCAAGGAAAACGTATATTTATTTCTAGTCCCTAAATGTATCTTACAACAAACAGGAAACCAACTATTTACATATTGAAATACCAACTAAAATGTCAGTATTACATTTAGGTTACTATTTGCGCTTCATTTCAAATCTCCCCTTACGCGGTTAACTCTTTTTACAGAATATTTCGCTATTTCTTTCAAACACTCTCTCACAAAATATATATAAATTCTTTCGCCTGCTTCAACAATTCAAAAGTTTTATATTTCTTTCATATTTTTTATCCTCTTTCTACATCATTCTATAAAAAAGAGTAATATGAAAGTAGAAAAAAATGGTTTGGCAGTTTTATTGATTTTCCCAACCTTATATGACAATCATACAAAACAAGTTGTTTTTTATATTTTGTGTGTTAGTGTGAGATAAAATATTGGAGGAAACAAAATTGTTTATTGAAGCAGTTTTTTATTTAAAAAATAAACGACAAAGATATTTGATAATTTATTTTGTTCTACAAAATGAAATGTTATTTTTTTAGAAATATGTTTTAATTTTAAATGTATCAGGTAAGTATTAATAAATTATCACTGTGCTGAAACGAGGTATTTATTTTGAAAGACTACTATTTTATTCTCAACTGGCAGAAGTACCCGGCGTCACCCGGGGTAGTCACGCAATATGTTGAGCATATATGATTTGAACATACACTGTTTCAGAAATTCCCCAATTTGCCAACCTCTATTTTAAAATATATATTTGCCTATAACCCATAGAATATCGATTTTATCAAATATTATTCAAATAAAAGTTAGTTGTTTTTATAAGAACTACAATTTCAAAGAATCAATATTTTTTGTTAGGTAGAAAATTGAAATTTGTCAACAAGATGTGGATGTACCTCAGATAACTAGGAGATTATGAAAGGGATAAGTGTGTAACATTACGATGTATAATGTTCCAATGGGACTACGCCCACTACGGACGTTAATGGATGTATCGCTTCAATTCATACTACCCACCCCAATAAAATCAATTAATCTTAGGATCCCTACAATAGTATTGTTCGCTGTTGTAGTTCTTGTAGGCTAAGAAGACATAATATAACCATGCTGGACAATATGTTTCACTACTCAATCCAAACCAATGTAAAATATATTATATCCACGTACTTACCATTTGAATATGCTGTCTTTAGAAACCTGCTAGGCTGGACGACTCACGGTAAACCAAGACCGGCGAATGGAGCAGGAAAAGCCGGTGTATCTACAAACGCGTCCCGGCACTTCAACTGTACTAGCGTGTAATGAGCCATGGACTATCTACTTCGAATAGAAGACAACTATGTTTCCGACCTCTGGCGGATACTAGAGGAACTTCCTTCGAAACATCGTATGATTGGAGATATTCACTAATATTCCAATGGAGCAAGAACAACTTTCATCGACATCCACATGGCTTTTTGCAGGCATCGTGACGTCACCGCGTGTGTTTGTGTATCCCCATAATAACAATGAAATCCCTATATAATTGCTATGCAAGTATGTAAAGACTGACTATTCTACGATCGACGATCAACGACAGATCATTGTCATGGAGCTGGGCAATGGCTAGGAGAAGGACTTGTAAATGTATCAAATTCGTCGCTTAGACGAGTGGAGTTATGGACTCTAACTTTTTTATCTATAATCTTCTAACATAAAAATTTTCTGTTTCAAAATTTATTATATTTATTATTTGATCGTCTATTTAAATTTAAAATACTATATCTTATAAATGTCGCCGCTCGGGCGCTGGTCGTTTACTATTGTACTTATTCTCGTAAATATTTTCAGTTACGTAATAATTAGAAGTTGACAGGTTTATATTTATTTGTTTGGAATTGTAGAGTATTCCCGTTTTTTTTAAAGTAACTTTTCGTATTTGAATATATGGTTAGAATTAACGTAACGTGATGTAACTTTTTTGAAACTTGAATTAGGATAACTTTGTAACGTAAGTTCCTTTTGAACAGCTCAGTTTTGTTTGTTTAGTTTGGGAACTGTGTGTCCCATATTCTGTCAGATCAAGTAGTCCCGTGGGTGTTTGGCTTATGTCTGGTAGTCAAGCTCTCACGTTTATGTAAACTCTGTAATGTAGTCGTCAACATTTAACTTTCTTTATATATTAAATATCGTTTTCTGTGCATTACGAAACCTTTGGAACCATATCAAGGTGCCCATTAGGCCCTTATAATTTTTGTATCACATATAAATAATTACCCTGTAGTATTGTCTCATATAGACTGGTCTATCAATTTTGTGATGGATATCATGTTTCCTTTTGTTTAAATACTTGCACAACTTAAATTTGTAAAGTTGTTTACTTCGAGTATGATTTCCAACAGAACTCATTATGATATAATGAGACCATTTATCGTCATCTGCGCTATTGTCATTAATTGAATAAAACTACTCTTTGTTGAATTTACATATTTTTACAATTTCCATTTTTTTGTATGTTAGTTTATATCCTCTCCCTTTATTACCTTATAATGGTCGGGGTAATAACGAGTAGTAGAGAGGGTGTAGCAAGTCAGTCTAGAATTTCAGAAACTAATTCATAAAAATCTATCTATCTGTAGTAGAAAATTTAAATATTTGCAATCATACACAAAGATCACACCTGATGATAAATAATGCAAATTTTAAAATTGGATTTAGAAAATAAGGTCTCAAAATTTCACAAAAAAAAAACACAACTTTTTGTTGTGATAGAAAATTGAAATCTGCGGGTAATTGTAGGGACAAATCTGTCTCTTTAACAGCCTTTTATTACATTTATGCTCTTTGAAAAACTGTGATGCTCATTTTTCCAATAATTTATAATTACTCGTGGGTCGTTGTAGCGATGGCTGCAGATTATTGCACTAAAATATATTTTAAGCTTTTTATTGGGAAAGGATCTATATAATAAGCCCTCACTCCCTTTTTAGTAAAGTTTACTCGTCAAAGGCTACCAACATTATTTATATATTTAGTTTTCGGTAGTACTTTGAATCAAATTGTATTTTTACCACCTTCATGCCCCGATGAGAACTTTAAAATGACCCCTCTCCCAGATCTCTATCAATTAGTTGCACAAACCACTCAAGTAACGATTGAGCTGATATTATTTTAAAACAAAAATAAAATTTTATTTACCAATATACAGCTATATACAAATCATGGTTTCCATGGTGATGTAAATAAATAATTATTTTAAAGAGAACCACTGCCCACACAGAAGGAAAAGATGGAAACATTTTCTGGGGAAATTGGATTTTAGTTTTAGGCCACTATTTTTACTGGACTCATGATTAAATTTTAATATTTAAAATGAGTGTTCGTTTTTCAAAATCTGTCCATTCATTTCCTCGTAATTTCTATTACCAGAAACGGGCTATTCAAATTATATATAATATATATGACAGAGAAAGTGATAAAATGTGATAGTGAAAATGAGCCTGTGAGTGTGAAAATGTGAGTGTGAGTGTGAAAATGATAGTGTGAGATGTGTGAAAGTGAGCGTAAGAGATTGATAATAGCAATTGAGATTGATCGAGTGAGTGTGAGCGAGAGAAAGTGAGAGTATGTGTATGTGTTAGAGAAAGAAATACTGGGAGAAGAGAAAAAATGTGTGTGTGTGAGGAACGACAGAGTGTATGTAAATGTGAGAGAGAAAAATAATATGTAAGGGAGAATGCGTGATAAAGTGCGTGAGGGTAAAGTTTGTGTGTGTGTGAAAGAGAGAGAAAGAAAGTGTAAAGTTTTGTAATAGAGTTTGTGTGAAAGAGAGAAAAAATGTGAGAGAATGTGAAAGAGTGTTTGAGAGAGAAAGTTAGAGAGGGAGAGATAAGTTTAGAAAAAGTCAAATCAGATTAAGAGAGAGTTGGAGCGGGAGTTTAAGAGAGAGTGAGAGTGTTTGAGAGAAAGAGTTAGAAATGAAAATTGAGAGAGCGAGTTTGATAAAAAGAGAGTTTAAGAAAGAGAGTGGGTTTAAGATAGAGAGTTTGAGACTGTGAGATTAAGATAAAGAAACATTAAGTCAGAGAGTTTGCTAGAGTGAGATTGAGATAGTGAGAGTTTAAGTCAGGAAGTTTGAGAGAAAGCGTTTGAGAGATAAAGAATGTTTGATAAAGAGAGAGTGGCTGAGAGAGAGCATAAGAGAGAGAGAGAGTATAATAAAGAAAATTTAGATAAATTGTGTGATCAAAGTGTATGTGAGGGTAGAGAATGTGTGTGAGAGATAGAGAGGAATAAAGTGGGAGAGAGAAAATGAGAAAGGATGATATTAAAGAGAGAGTTTTATAGAATGAGTGAGTGTGTTTGTGAGGGGAGAGATTGTGAGAGTGTGCGTGAGCGTGTGAGAGTGAGATAGTCTGATAGAGAGAGATAATGCGAAAATATAGCTATGGTACTCAAATATTACGGTACTTTGAAATATGATTCCCTAAAAATTAAGTATCATCATGGAAACATAACTAAACTTACGACTGTATTCGTAATAATGTGAAAAGATAGATGGGATACACAAAACATTACTTTTAAATATCATATCCTCAAAATTAAGCGGTAAAATGAAAATGTAGCTTAACTTATATATTCGTATTGTGTTACTATTTGCTAAGATGAACATCAAAACACATTATTTGAATAAAATGAACATCAAAAAGCCACAATTAAATTTTTTTTACATCAAACACCCATTATTCGAAAAATTTAACATCAAAGCCCTTAGTTGAATAAAATGTATATCAAAAACCTATTATCTGAATAAAATGGACATCAAATATCCTTTATTTGGAAAAAGGAATATCAAAATTCATTATTTGAATAAAATGAACACCAAAACTTATATTGTTAAAATGGCTTTTTTTTTAAACTTTATTCAAGCTCATTTTATCGTTTTTGAGCTCATAATACGTACCTAAACATTATTTAAACATCATTTTATCATGCACGAAACAAAACGTACACAATATTTTCACAAACTTAAAAACATAAAATTTTAATTTTTGAATTATGCTCAATATTATTGATTTAAATGCGAATAAACGATAATAGCAATACAATAAAAAAAATGGTTCTCCAGTTTAGGAATATCAATTTATATGTGTTATGACCACCATACAAAGAGAAATATTCATCCAAAGAAAAAATTGTGATGTGTTTGGACCAACAAATAAGGATTGAGTTTTTTTTATCCAAAGAGATATATTTTATTTAGAGATTTACAGTCATGCAACAAATAACGGTTGCCATGAAAAACTGAAAATTCTTTGTGAAAATCGGGTTTTCGAGGAATACTACTATTTTTCCCAACATCCTGGACTTCTAACCGTTAAAATGAGTGGTCATTTGTCAAAATTGGTTCAGTAACTTCCTCGTAATTTCTATTACCGGAAACGGGGTTATCAATTTATATATAAGGATAATCTATTTTCACAAATGCTAGTATTGAAATTAGAAAAATATTGGTTTTTCTATGGATTTTGTTTAATTTAACTCAGTTTATAGGCTGATTAATATTTAGTTTCAAAGATTTTTTTTAAATTTGTTGGTTGAAATAATTTATTTGGAATTGTCATAGATTGATATTGTAAAGTAATAAATTATATAAAGAGAGAAGCTCGTTGTTGACCATCCTAATTCGATGAAGTTTTGACATCTGTTTGTCCACATTAATTATTCTAACACGTATACACATCCTAGAAATCTAAAATTTGGCACGCTAATAGTTCTTAAAATAATGTTCTATAGAAAAGTCCAAAAAAAACAAAAATGTATGGTGGATTCAAAAATAGTGAATTGACTCATCCCAGAAAGGTTGAAAATGTATAATTATTTTTCTACACTGTAAACTGTTACAGTGCTATGTAACTTTAAATAGTTTTAACTCTTTAACAATCAATTATTTATTCTGTAACACTCTTGGGTGACCTGACGTTATAAAGATAAAGTGTTTGACTTCTGTGCTGGGGTCCGGGGTTCAATCCTCGGTCCCGGCACAGATTTATCTGATTGCCAAATCCTTCCTTCACCTCTGACTAGACGTGTATTAATAACAACTTGTGAATGTGGGGAATGCCAGGCCTCCACCGTGGTTCGGATCCCACGTTAAACTGTAGGTCACTCCATTTCATCTCACAATCACCCTACCATTACACATTACCTTAAGTGCGTGTAACCCGAATGGATAGTAAGATGCGGTGCTAATAATAACTAATAATAATAATAATAATAATAACAACAATGTAACACACTTTTTTTTTACTAGAACCAACAGGCAAGAGTTTAAATATTGTGTATAGAGAGGTTATAACTTAATCTTCTAAATACATTGAACTTTTAACTCTCATGTCAATTCTTCGCGTTTCGTAGCACAAATTAAATTAATAAAGAATTCATATTTACATATAATTAAGGATTATATTCAATGGGAGTTTTGAGAATACTGTAGATGTAATTTGGTTTCTGAAATTGCGACCTAGGCACATACATGAATACGCTACAGATTAACATAATATAGATACAATTTTAAAGACCTATATTTAAAACCTAAAAGAACTATATAAAAACAAAAAAGTGAAATTAATCATTCGCAATTTTTAATGTTCTACTTTCATATGGCTGTTGTTATTTTTTACATAAAGCATGAAAGTGAATATAATCTTGCTTTTCCCTTTTGTATACTTTTACTTCGCATAAAGGCAACACGATAATACCAGGTGTATCATAGAATAATTAATAATTAAAATGAATACATTATTTATGATATATATTATCAGTAAAGCGATATTTTACAACCATCCCTAGCTCACATTTGGGGGGAGACGTTTGGTCTAAATTAGAACACAATGGTTTGTTGTTTTTGGTACTGAAGCTAACTAATATATTTACTAAAAATATTTACACTTCGTTTACCCTAAATGTAGTAAGCTTACCTTGAGGTATAGTACTAAAATTTAGCTAATAATATAATAATATAATTCCATAGTATAATCCATCTAGGTAAGAGACTCACATTTCAGAGTAAGCGTAATGTATTGTACTGTACATAATAAAACAAATTCACTTGATAGTTATTCTTAAATAAATTTATAGTTTTGGACCCTAAAATATGTATATTCAACATCAGACCTGAGCAAATATTTTAGTTAAAAGCCTCGTTTTCTGTAACGTCTCTTACTACCCGCCCGGACTTTCTGCATTTAATTACACAAGTGGGGTAGTGCAAGGAAAGCAGAATTGAGAGGAAATGTGCCCGAAGTCGAGTGAAGGAGAGTGATGAATATTCAGGAAAAGTAACTTAAATATACCTGGCCGGTATTTGAACCTTGACCTTTCTGTTTACTCTAAACCCTAATAGATGAGCCTGACGTTTAATTATGTGACCACCGATACATAGGACTTCATAAAAATTCCATGCTTTAAAAAACGAATGCAAAAAATAAAGTAGGATATTTTATATTGAAACGTAAACAAATATATTTTATTTCAAAAATATTGTTTCAAACCATCTATACATTTATTCAGAGCTGGTTTAGATTTTATGACTTTAATTTATTTGTAAATGGCAACTAGCGGTCTAAAAAATCGATGGTGGTCCAGTTTTCCCAGGCTTGTTCTATAGTCTCTAATGAAATTCCAAATACATTTTTGGAATGATCCTCAATCCAACTTTATTCTTGATAAACTCTGAGTCATGCACCAGACAATCATCCTCTATTGGAATTTACACGTTTACAGAAACAGAAAATATGACTTCAAATTACAATAAGATTGTCAGTGCAAACGGCTGCCCTAATTCTTTAAATATTTACTGACCTTGACCTTAGGTTCCTGTTTATCTACTTAATAATTTTGGGATGATGTACTCTCTGGTGAACAATTGAGTCCCTTCTAGTTCTCACCATAAGAAAAATGGTCAAAAATGAACTTTATTATTTAACGCAGATAAAAAGAATTGCATAAAAAATATTTAGCAACTGTATGGATAAAAAAAGGTTATTACATTGTATAAGGCGTCACTCTCAAACTAGACTGAACTGCGGGCGACCAGTTGATTTGAGTTCGAATACCGGCCAAGTAAACTGAGTGTTTTTTATTTACCACCTTTTTACACATATATGGGTACATAACATTTATAATTTACCGTTCTCATTCCTACCCCAATAGTGTAAATATGTGGGTAGCCAGGCGCATCTTTAGAAAAAATAAAACTTATTCATGACTATAGTCAAATCATCTGAGCTGTAACGCTTACATTTGGTAGATAATATAGATGTAACATTGTTAATGATAACCTGAAAAACAGAAAAAGGCTGAAAAAATCAGGAAATTTGGTGTGACAAGGAAAATTCAGGAATATTTTATATACTTTTGAGGTTTAATTTTCAAAACACGTAGTAGAAAGGCATAACCCCCGCTCAACCAGTAGCTATATTTCATATTCTTACGATTTTGAAAAGCGCACAGACAGAATGAGCATCATAAAAATGTTATAGAAATAAATGGTAAAAACACAAGCGTACACGCTTTCTCATATAATCTATTAGGTCTTGGAAAGACAATTTAAAAATAATTTATTTGTAAGCCACACTTAAATGGATTTTAGTTGTAGATATAAAAACATATCCTTATTTATCATGAATTCCCAGATACACATTTTGAATTATATCTTAAAGACCTTTTGCGAAATATTTAAAATGTTCTACACGTTTTTCATAAGTAAATTACCCTTAAATGAATAATTTAGAAAAACTAACGAATATCATCATGTAAAAAGTCTACAAAAACCAATTTAAAAAATCGTTTAAGCTATTTACAAAATAGTCAATTTAAAAAAATCAGTCAACACTATACTACTAATAAATTATTTTTAAAGAAAAAAAAGTATATATAATTATGTATAATGTAAGAAAATTATCAGATATTTAATTTGGACCAAATCGCTAAAACCATTTATTATAGTGTTCAGATTTTAAAGACTTCAGTTATCAGGGGGGACCTGGCGGTCTAGGGGTAAGGTGTCAGAATTCTGTGCTGGCGGCCGGGGTTCAATCCTCGGTCCCGGCACATATTTATCTGATTACCAAACCCTTCCTTCACCTCTGACAA
>CABFOW010000276.1:0-19163 GCA_902141385.1 Timema californicum
ATCTCCATATAACCCCAACGTGGCACCCAATTACACGAATATTGATAAATAGTTAGTTTTTTCCTTGTAGTTGATCAATCAATCTGATTGACACGCTACACTTATATATCTTTGAAATTGGTTATTTGTTATACAACTGATTGTGAAAATATTAAAGGCCTGCTTTGTTAATTTAATCATTATTTTCCTAAAATCTTACGTCAGATAGTTCTTAGATTTAGAACCCGAATATTTTAAGTCAAAAAGAAAACAAAAATCTGGCAATTCAGTTTACTAAAAGAGACCCTAGTGCCTAGTCGCTACCCTTAGACATGGGATTGGCAAAAAAATACGGCCCGCTGGTGTATTAGATCCGGCCAGCGGCATACAAAATTAAAATGGGTTGCGTTATGAATCAGGCATTTTTTTAAATTCAACATAGCTGCAATAATGTAAAACAACTTGCTTTGCGAGTGGATGTAAACTAAAATCATTCCAGAGCCGTTTTTTTATAGGTCTTACCGTTTAGCCACAAGAGACCTACAAAGAAAGGTCTACACATACTTTAAAGTTGCTCCACCATTTTGAATTTTTTTCGGGGGTTACAAATTTTATTTTTTGGAATTTGAACAACTAAGCTTGCTACAATTTAATTTCTAGCTTATAAATACAAGTTTAATATTATTTAAATATTTTATTACTATAATAAAGGACTTAGAATAAACTAAAATTGACTTTGGAAGTAAATGTTTCTCACTGATTGGTCAAAGAAAGCACAAATGATGTTTATGATGACGTCACTGCAGTTCTTGCTTAGTGAATAGAGAAATTGAGAAAATAAATAAGGTGCGTATCAAGTGCAAGGTTGCGTTATTAATTTTTACTAACCCTTCGGAAAGAGAAGTATTGTGATCTTAAAAAAAATTTGATTCAAGATTTTTATAAATGTCGGAAGTTTCATGGCCCCCTGAAACAAACAAAAAATGCTTTTCGCGTTTTGCCTTCTGTGTGTCTTTGTGTATGTCTGTGTGTCTTTGTGTATGTCTGTGTGTCTTTGTGTATGTCNTGTGTATGTCTGTGTGTATTTGTGTATGTCTGTGTGTCTTTGTGTATGTCTGTGTGTCTGTGTGTCTGCAAGACTGTGTATGTTTCTATCTGTGTGTCTGTGTCTATCTCAACCTAGAGCCGAGACCATTTTACCAATCAAGCTAAAACTCAGTGTCCAGGGTTTGAATAATGCCCCCCCCAAAGATATTTTTGAATTAAATATTTAACTTTAAAATCAAGGCTAGTATATTTAAGAGCCAAAAGAAAAAAAAAATTCTAGAAACCTTCAACGATTTTTTTTGCTCAGATTTATCTGATTACCAAACCCTTCCTTCACCTCTGACAAGACGTGTATTAATCACAACTTGTGAATGTGTGAAATGCCAGGCCTCCCCCGTGGTTCGGATTCCACGTTAAACTGTAGGTCCTCCATTTCATCTCACAATCACCCTACCACTACACATTAGTGTAAGTGCGTATAACCCGAACGGGTAGTAAGACGCGGTGCTAATAATAATAATAATAATAATAATATTCAACGATTTTGATTAATATTTGTATCCAAGCATTCAAATGAAATGCTAATTCTCACTTCCCCATTAACATTACTTTGAGGGTACCTTACACAAGCTTAACTCTCCAACTTTGATAATACCTCCACAACTATTTGAGATACGAGATAACTTATCATTGCAAAGTTATAGAACGATTAAAAATACACTTTTATTCAAATACATGCTCATAAAATTAATAGTTCCTTATATATAAGCAAATATATATATATATATATATATATATATACATATATGTATGTATGTATTTAATGGAGGGCTTTGAAATGTGAAACTTATTGTTATACTCTTTGGTGGACAGAGATGCTCCTATTTTCTCCATGTTTTTGTAACAGTGTTTATTATTTCATTTGTTCTCTTTGTTGGAATGTTTCTGCAATAATATATATTATTTCATTTCACAAATCCTACGAGTTATTATTAAAGGTCTATCTTTTAAGACAAAATATGAAGGGCTGTGGGATGTTATGTTATGATTAATGTTGGAATTAAATCAAGGTTTGTTTTAATGTTTTTCTTTTCTGCGAGGAAATTGTTTGATAGCACTTTTTTTTATAAGCATACATGATTTATATTAACAAATATAAATGAGGGATGTTGAATTTTAT
This sequence comes from Timema californicum, assembly GCA_902141385.1. Taxonomy (NCBI): domain Eukaryota; kingdom Metazoa; phylum Arthropoda; class Insecta; order Phasmatodea; family Timematidae; genus Timema; species Timema californicum. The sequence continues at coordinate 2,207 of CABFOW010000276.1, forward strand.
AGGAGATGTACCCACATTTGTGCTTAGGAAGAGTGAAAGATTAACCCTTGTTAAGGCCGACTAGGATTCGAATTTCGAACTCTCAATAGTCGAAGATACAGTTTAAAACGTGAGTATACGTTAAATCACATGACCTACTATGAGGTGGGAGTACTTTATTGATTACAATTTATTTTATAGTAATTAATTCACCCTGAAAGTATTTTCTAGCCATGGCAATAGAAAAAGTTTTTCAAAAATTGCAATTGGTATACTGTGCGGAAGGATATATATTGTGTGTAATTGTAGTTCCAAGATCATTAAGCCTCGGTAAGCTAAATGGTAAATTATTATGACGACTGAATACGGTAACGTCAAAATGATTAATGCATTGATTGACTTATAATTCGAAATGATAATTTTTTTACATGGATGCATGTTTTTGACACTGTTTATGCAAATCATTTATTGCATTTACAATTTTTTCTGTATATTACTTAGACCAACATTTGTAAACATATTGAATTTTAAATTATTATGATTGAATATGAATGGATATTTATGGATTATTAAACCAATTTGTAATTCTATAAAGATGAGTTTATTCTCAATTCTACCTTCTCATGTACATTTATTTAGTAGTTTTTGAGATTTACAAAAGCGCAAAGACTGGTTATGACGTAAAGATCCTGTGACCTGGTTTTCTGGGGAGTGGATGGTCACGGTTCAAATCCCGGCCGGATGAAGTGTGGTTGATAATGTTTTATCACCCTTTATCAATTAAAGATCGGGTACTCTATGAAATTATAAAATACAGTCTTTATCCCTACCTTGCTAACGCATAATTGGACCCGACGTATTGATAAGTTTTGAGAATAGATTTTTACTTTACTATAAATAAATTATCTAATTTTTGAGATAGGTGATCTGACAATCAAGTGGTAAGGTGTTGGACATCTGTGCTGGGGGTCCAGGATTAAATCCTTGGTCCCGGCACAGATTTATCTGATTACCAAACTTTTCCTTCACCTCTGACAAGACGTGTATTAATCACAACTTGTAGAATGTGTGGTATGTCAGGCCTCCACCATGGTTCGGATCCCACGTTAAACTTTAGTTCCTCCATTTCATCTCATAATCACCCTACTATTACTCATTAGCGTAAGTGCGTATAACCTGAACGGGTAGTAAGACGCGGTGATAATAATAATATATATATATATATATATAATTTTTGAGGTAGATGTTATTAGTTTTCAGAAGACAAATTACAAACTTTAATCTTTCTTATTTCTTTATCAATTCATAAAGCACACATTTTATTTGTTGTGGACGGACTTTTACTCATTTACTTAAGTTTAATATTTAAAATGTTTTGATATTACTTATATTTTATTTAAAATATGCAAATCGTATTTGTGTTGGGTAGATCGGAATTCAAATACCTGTCTGGCTTACTGAATTTTTTTTTACTTATTTACATTCCTCCACGCAAATGTGGTTACACATCCTTTACATTCAACCTTGCTCAGTCCCAATCCTTTAGCATAATTAGTACATATGCGTACAACCTTAAGACGTCGCTTGACCCGGTAATAAAAATATGTTATGCTCGTTGATTGGACATAGATGTTAATCTTTTTTCAATGTTTCTTTAACAGTGTATATGATTTATTTATATTCTTTGGTAGAATTTATTCCATTATGTTTCTGAATCATGTCTATATTTAATTTCACAAATCTGACGAGTTATAAGTAGATAGCTCTATTTTTAGACAAAAGAGAGGGAAAGTCTGTGCTATTCACCGTACTATTACTATTTATTTGTTTTAAAACTGTTTAAAATTTGTGAACACTGGATAGGTTTTCTCATGGTAGTTGATGTAAAACCTCACCACTTCAGTTATCATTCGCTAATTAATTGCAATATTCATTGAAACTAATTATAAATAACTCTCTGTATGTTTGTATTTTCTATAAATTTTTCTCACCAAAATCCTATTATATGTGTAGACTATATACAATTTAAATGTGTTTGATATTTACTCAAAATTTTAAAAAAAATCTGGTAAAAATATTCAATTAAACGTAGGCCTTTTTTATTTTATTTTTAGTAATCAAATATAGTTTTCCACACTATATAATATTTGTAAAATCTATTTTGTTCTCGTAAATTATAATAAAGCAACCCGTACGGGTGAACAGGCAGACGAGGATATCCGTGTTCAAACACCAACCAAGAGCATTTAAGTGGTCTCTCTTTCTCTCTATTTCGTTAGCAAATTTAATTACACTTCCTCAGAATCCTATCTTTCTCATTCATATTTATTATATTAATATATATTTCCGGATTGACAGGGTATTAAAGTGCGGCGAAGGGAGCGCGAGTAATTTTACAGTTTTTATGTCATTAAATTTTGTTAGCCAAAATAGATCAAATATTTCTCCAGTAGCAACATAAAGTTTAGTTTTCTGCACATGATAATATCAACAGATCTTGAATATCTATCAAGGGTTTCCCGGAATTAGGTCAAAACTTTTTCTCTTTATTTAAAAGGTTTTGACAACATTCCAGGACACCCTTGACATATATTCAAGATCTGTTTATATTATCATGTGCAAAAAACTAAACTCTATGTTGCTATTGGAGAAATATTTGACTTATTTTGGCCAACAAATTTAATGCTATAAAAACTGTAAAATTACTTGCGCTCCCTTCTGTCATACCTCAAGGAATGATAACGATTTTTTTCCACAATAAATTCCAAAGTACTTTAAACATTTTTATACACATACATTTATTTTAAAAGTATAGGTTTTCTCTGTCCTAGATTCACGTTAGTTTATAAGTCGTGTACTGATATATCTGTCGATTCGGAAAGTGCACGTTAACTATCTATAATATAAAAATGAACTTATTAAAAAAAAGAGTCATACCTTAATTCACACGACTCATGCCGGAATCACCATCAACTTAATGTTATCATAACGTAAAGTTTCTTCTCGTGTGTTTAAATGGAAGCGATCACGATGCAGTTAACTTAGCGTAAGATATTTCCTGGGAGGTATTTTACTTTAAATGAACGTTACATGAAGGATATCACGTGATCTGGCCAGCCAATCACTATGCGAGTGACGTCAACAGGTCTATCTAGTGATTCATTTGTTGGTTTTAAGACCAAGGTCTAATCTTTAGCTATGTTCTAGTGATCAGACATTGAAACAAAATAATTAAACTAAAATAGGAAAGCTGAATTTATCAAAAAAGTTTAGTAATATATATTTATTATATCGATAGAAAACTGTAAACATTCACAGATAATCACTTTACAAATAGTACAAATATCAGATCATACTCGAGAATGAAGATGTTTAGCTCGAGTTTTTACGTTAAGTTACGTGAATCGTGATCCCACATCTGTTTTCTTAAGCTAAGTTAACTTTAAATGAACGTTACGTAGAGTTAACATTAAGTTTATCGTGATCATGGAATCAGTTTTTACATATTTATTTGTGAATGAGAAGAAATATCTTTTAACAACCAAATAGTCGTAACTATATATAGTAAATGTTCCTTTCTTACCACATTGGTGTTAATAAAACGATGGCATCTTGATTATTTTCGTATAAAGTGAATTCCTCTTCTCCGTAAGTATTATTGCTGTGTGCAGAATGTATTGTCAAATAGATTTAATTTCCTGTAGCTCACAGTATATGTGTTCATTTCGTTCTCCTTTTGCTTTTGTAGTATTTGTATTGCCATATGAAAAAAAAAAAACTTTTGAGATGACTCCATCATTTAAACATAATTTGAAATATAATGAAAAATACTTGCAATATTTTTTGCATTTTATTTTATAAAACTAAAAAAAGAGGATTCGCTATTTTATTTCATCGGAGATGTCAACAAAACCAGAAGTTAATAAATTACTAGAAGTAACGCTTATGGTATTTATTTGGAACAAGTAACGTAAAATTTCGTAAATATTTGCAAGACAGTGTAGATCAGTCAATTTTACGTCTAAAGAGCAAAGTGGTCGGAGTTCAATTCTCAGATTTGCTGAAATATATATTTGAAGGAAATTGGGTTTTTCCATTTTCACAGTAACTGCCTGGATATAATGCATTGTATTTTCTAAAATTAAGCTAGTTTGTAGGTCGTGTACTGATACAATTAAATTGCAACAACCATTTAAAATATATCATGTCAATTCTAACAGTGTTAAACTTTTTTTAAAAAATAAAATACTAACGTACATAATCTTAAATACCACCCACATCAATTATCACGCAGTTTAGGAAGTCAAGTTCGAACTAGACTTAATAAATTGTGTTGGAGAAGTTGAGGTTTAAATTTTCACATGGTGTGCTAGGTGTGGTTTTTCTACATGGTGTGCTAGGTGTGGTTTTTCTACATGGTGTGCTAGGTGTGGTTTTTCTACATGGTGTGATTGGTGTGGTTTTTCTACATGGTGTGCTTGGTGTGGTTTTCTATATGGTGTGCAAGGTGTGGTTTTTCTACGTGGTGTGCAAGGTGTGGTTTTTCTACGTGGTGTGCAAGGTGTGGTTTTTCTACGTAGGTGTGCAAGGTATGGTTTTTCTACGTGGTGTGCAAGATGTGGTTTTTCTACGTGGTGTGCAAGGTACGGTTTTTCCACATTCCATACGTGGTGCGGCTATTCCACCTTTTCTCCTTTGAATTTACCAATATTTCTCTGCGTTATAGTGGGAGCATATTTTATATTTAATTAAATTTATCTGATTGCCAAACCCTTCCTTCACCTCTGACAAGACGTGTATTAATCACAACTTGTGAATGTGTGGAATGCCAGGCCTCCACCGTGGTTCGGATTCCACGTTAAACTGTAGGTTCTCCATTTCATCTCGCAATCACCCTACCATTACACATTGGCGTAGGTGTGTATAACTTGAACGGGTAGTAAGACGTGGTGCTAATAATAATAATAATAATACATTTAATTAAAGATTTAATGCATTTTGAATAAACTATGTAGGGGTTTAGTTTTTTTAAGTCCATAATATTTACTTTTACTATCATTGAAAATAAATTGCACACCACAATTGCACAGATTTTATCGTATAGTATATTCACTTTTTTATTACAACCATCACTGTTTCCAGCCTGTTGCCTGGGTCACATTTTCTATTCAAGCCATATATTTTCCCACTACCGGCTTGCTAGGCCTGTCGTAGCTTCATATGTCTTATAATCTAACCTAAAACAAGGACAGGCACAACATACAGTCCCCAGCCGTCAATTGATCAATGCGAAAAAGGTAAAAACCTCTATTTTTATCAATGATATATTTTCGGAAATGCCGGGAATCGAAACCGGAATCTTTAGCTCAGTAGACAGACACGCTGCTATCTGAGCTAAGGTGTCGGACCGTATAGTCTACTAAGCTTGGAAAAAAAGAAATCAAAACAAAGTTATTTTTAATTTCTTCTTAAATGATTTATCTATATTTATAAAAATATATTCTTATTTATTATAAACAAATACTACCAGATACCCATATTGAACTTAATCTTGGGGCTAGTCAGACTTTACACCTCAATTGTGGTTTTATAATAAATACAGGACGAATATCATGGCCTAGTTTACTGTGCAAAATTGGGCGAGTCCATTCGAGTTTAAGTAGGTGTCATCTTGTATTTATTATAGCGCCGCACATGAGAAGTACTAAGGTTGACTGTAAAACTGTCCCTGAGGTACCATTTTAGAAATAGTTAAATTTTCTAAAATTTGTCTTATGGAAACTACAATTAAATTATTTTATTTTAGAAAATCTACATACATTATTTATTATCATGTAAAATATTATCTACATGCCAATTTTGAATAAAATCGTTTGATATTAAATTATTTTTTTTTTGAAAAATCTGTTGTCATTGAACTACTATTAATTTTTAAGAAAAAATAATAAAGTATAAATTTTTTAATGTAAGAAACATAACCGATATTGATTTTGAACCAAATTGCTAGCGCCCTTGAAATAATTATTTTAAGAAAACTGGTCATTAGTAAACTACACTTTAACGAATTCCCCCTCAAAAAAGAATTATACTGTAGTTTTGTTTATCATGTCAAACATTACCCAGATGTACATTTTAAACAAAATATTTAAAGCATTTTCAATAATTTTAAAATTAAATCAAATTCCTCATCAGTAAACCAACTACCTTTATCCATCAAACTGTTTCATCTCTCTGACCAGAGACAAACTGACTGACTGTGACTCACTGACTGATTGACTGACTGACTAAGTCAATAGTAAAATTCACTTCTTTGGGTTCGGGAACATAAAAAAGGTATTCATCAAATTCTCAAGGTTGAAATTTCTCACGATTTCAAAAATCTCTCTTAATTTGAGAAAGAAAAAATATATTCCTTTGATTATAGTAAAAAGTAAACTTATATTATTATAATTGATTGACTACACGCTTCATTCACAATACTCGCTTCATTTAACTTCACGTCCACTAAGAAATTAATATTTAATGACATTTCATATTTTGATTAAACTCTAAAGTTTAGCGTGTAGGTTTAAAAAAATCTTTAAAGATACTCCTTTGTGCACAGGAAATTCACAAGTTTTTTTTTTTTTTACTCTTTGCAAGTTTTACCTTTTCAAGCTTCTTTTGTACTGTTATCGTTAGTTATATAAAAAAATGTTACACCAGCGCGTATGTATCGCAAACCTAGCAAGTTGTACTAATGTACCGACCAGCCAGCACTCCACTAGCTGAAGCCCATTTCTCCTTCCTGACCTTCTATCTCTATAAGACTTATTGAAAGGGTAAAACACAATGCCCCTTTTTAAGTCCTTGGTATCGCCGGGCCGGGCTACCTCGAAAGTGAATTATTGGGATTTGTTTCACGTGCTCATTTATCTTCTTCTTCTTTATTTTTTAGGTTCTAGAAGGCAAAAGAAAAGGGAGATAGTAGAAACTGATAGTACACCAAAAAAGTATTGTGTTGATTAAAAAAAAAGGAGGGAAATGATATATAACTGTTTACTAAACATTATAAACAGATATTTTACAATATTTATCTTCTAGAAAATATAGTTCCATTAATTAGAGGTTATTTGTTGCTTTCAGAATCTTACTACACATCCGGGCTATTAAATTCACATATTTATTCAAAGAGAGTATTAATGAGAAGGGTAGAACTCAAAAAGGAAATGTACTTATATTTTCGTGGAGGGAGAACGGAATATAATTTTGGTAAATTAACAACTCATTATACCAGACCAAGATTCAAACTCTGACCTCCACTTTGACGCCAATCAAATGGATAATAGGTTCCAAATTAATAATATATAAAACACAAAGCTATGCGATGTTTGTCTCTCTAGTGTGTTTCTCAATCTTCCCGAGAAATTACAGCGCTGAAACTTCGCAAACTGAATACTTAAGTTTTGGAGCTACCCACGAGGTGGCCAAAGGCAGCATGCCATATTCATATTGAAAATCTTAAACAGTTTAACTGAGCAATGAAATTGTCTCAAATTAAAGGTGATGCCCTTACATAAACCCTGTTTAGTATCTAAGTACCCAAGGAGCATTATTATACCGCCTATTTCTTAAGATTAACTCTTGTGGCGGTATTCCTGGAAGGGTCAAACTAATTAAACACTTTATTCTTCCAGCTCATACTTACAGTCGACTGAGTCGTAAAAATGTTGAGACGCGATAGAGCGAAAGTGCCACACAAAGATGAAGTAAAGTACGTTTTCCTTTGATAGCATTTAGATATAATTAACAATGTTTTTGAAAAGTGAAATAAAACGAACTCGTAATTGTTAAACAAAATCCTCCTATAAAACGATATAACACCACATTTACAAAGAAAAAAAGTCTTTAAATAAACACGAAATTAAGAAGAAATTTTGACCATCTGTTATTTGATTATTAGTTTTGTTGTAGTGTAAGAAAACTTTAGGCTAGAAAATTGTGAAATATGCGGACAAACTTGACAAATAATTTTAAAGCAAATATATAAGGTTTCAATAATAGAGTTTAATTTTGTATACTTTGTCTCAGTACGTAAACAATACTTAAACACCTCAGATAACCTGTAATTTTAATAAACATGAAATAACACCGAAAAGTGAGATTTAAAAAACGAAATTTAACTAAAAATAAAACCATTTTTACGGGGCTATACCTATAGTAGCATTATATGATAAACAAGTAATATTATACAATGCCATGACATAAATCTAGGACTATTGAGATTACCAGGAGTAGACATTTAAACTAAAGATATCTAATGATTCAATATTTTATTTATTTTGGCCTTTAGCGCTTTTATTGTAGGGATAGAACTAAAAAACCTAAAATCCTCGAATCCCTCGCATGTTGTGATATCATTAAAGATTCGTAAAAATCTCAAAAAATTGAAATAGAAGACAACTATGTAGACCATGAGTTCAATTAATAATTTTAATCATTTTGTAAAATAAATCATAAAGACTTATATAATTGGAAGATTTACAAAATCTCATTAAGGACAACAATTCTATTAATATAAGTAATTTAATTATAAAGTGTTATTTTTGTTGTTTATGACGTAATAGATATGACAAACAAAATATAATTTGTCAGTAGTACAAAGCCCTAAGCTACTTTATTTGAAATTACATTTTAAATATTATTTTAACTAAAATTGTACATTTTTAAATATTCAAGGTTTTGAATTTGTTTTCGTGATTCGTAATAAGATTTTAAGATTCAGATTCGATAAATACATTATTTGACTGATGTATATATATATATATTTATTGTTATAAACACTACAAAAATACTGACCTTAATTCGTTCTCCCTCCCACCTTAAAAACATGTCCATTATGGGGTTACCCACTTCGGTGGCTTAGTGGCCTAACGCGCTACTCTCGTGTTGGATTAGACTGCTGAAGACGGGGAGATCGGGGTTCTATCCCACTCGGGTGCGCGCCACTGAGGGTGGTTTTCCACTCTCACTCCAGGCAAATGTTGATTTATTTCCTCTAAATTAAGCCTTCTTCCTAATCCCTGACCCATTACTGTAATAAGTTCATAGTATAATCCGAGCGGGTCGTAAGACGCAGTGTTAAAAAGAGATCTAACTTGCGAGTTTGAATTTTCAACTAATACATTTTTTTAAATTTAGCACCGCGTCTTACTACCCGTTCGGTTTATACGCTTTAAGTACTAACTACGCTAATGGATTAGGAATTGGGAAGGTTGAACTAGAGGAAGTGAACCCACATTTGCGTGGAGGGAGAGTGTAAAACCATTTAGGAAAAACCACCCCCAGTTCACCCGACCGAGATTCGAACCTCGATCTCCCCGTCCTCAGTTATCGAGCTGAGTATGACTAGCGCGTTAGCCAACTACGCCACCGAGGCGGGTTTCAACTGATAGTTTTAAAACTTATCCTAAATATATCTTATTTTATTAGGTTTTACTAAAACTATAATTTACTACTAAATAAACAGGAAGTTACTCTTCGTTACTGATTCAACAAATTAATGGAAAAGTTCTTAAACGGAGGGCCAAGACCCGAAACGGTAATGTGGCTGGAATTTCTCGTTGCGGATGGTATAAATATTGATGGAGGTGAAGCAGTGAATTTGTGAGGCAAGTATGATGGGTTTGGAGTGGACTGAATTGTGGCGAGAAGGGTTGGGTTCTTGTGACAGTGGGTGAGAGGGGGGAGGGGGGGGGTTAGAGGGCAAAATGCGCATAGTCGATCAGAACACCGCAAAACCACAGTATTCTCTCTCATACTCCTTTCTCCACGTGCGTGAACCTAAACTTTGACACAACACTGAGTTATTGTTTGGAATTAAAGCAAATAGGGTCATTGCGGGTAATTGTGAACGCTTTTTGACTAGTCTACCTAAGCTTTCAATTCTATGAAACACTTGTAAGTTGACCATGAAATGAACTCCTTATATAAAGTTTAACATAGCTCAAGACATAATTTATATATTTTAAATAATTTTGCAGCTAATAATAACTGAGAAATAGCGTGTTCACAATTACCCTGTAATTGTGATTGCCAATAGGAAATAATACCAAACAGACAGGTATGGAAGACGTGGGCATTTGTGAATGAAAAGCATATAATGCTGTTCGATTTTGCCCAATTTCAAAACTTTATGATCAAAAGTAAGCGTTCACAACGGCCCATATTCTATGTCATGCAAAAATGTTCAAAAAAATAAAGTGAGAAATAAATTTGAAACAGAGGATATATTTACAATGAATTGTTGACTGGCAAAAAACACTTTTCTACTGGTACAAAAAACAAACAAAGCAAAATATTAGGTAACGTAATATGTTTATTTACAGCGCTATATCGTGTGAATTTATAGGTAGGTCTAGGCTAAGCTTTGGCCACGTTCACAATTACCCACTAAATTGAAATGTAGTGGGTAATTGTGAACTCGTAAATTAGGACACTAATACAAGGTATAAAATAACTTTGTATTAAACTAAAGAATTATCTGGTTTTTATAAACTACAGAAATTGGGTTTCAACCTGTAGAAGTTTTTTTTTAACCTAGGAAAAATTATTTTGTGAGCCCATGCACCATTAGTTTGCTAAAAAAACACGAGTTTATTTTATAACTAATATTGACATGAAGATAAATGATTGAAATTTTTAAGGCATTATAAAACTAACAGCTTTTTCGTAAAGTATATTTTTCTTTAAATTAATATTGAATTTTTTATGGAGATTTTAAAAATAATTGATAATATTTTGTTTAGGTTATTTCGTCTTCCATTTATTACTACTTGGTCGGTCTTTTCACATATTTACACTAGTGGGGTCAAAATATTAAAGGTAGAATTATTTCTAGGAAATCTACCTGCTTTGGCGTAAAGTGTGATTGGGATAAAATCTAGTACTCGTAATAACAAATAATACTGTTCCAAAAATAAATAAATTAAAAGTTTAATTTTGGAGAGTGATAATTGTAATGATTACATTACGTGTTTAATTATGCTAATATGTCAAGTATTAAGATAGTAAAATTTAGAGTAAATGTACCCGCATTTTCATAGAAGTAGAGTGGGAAACTATTTAGGGAAAATCCCTTTCTCTACACCCAGCTGAGATTCAAACTATTACTTTCATGTTTGGGGCAAACAAGACAAGATTGACGTATATTCCAGCGAAATGGGAAGCGTCTAAATTTTATCTGAATATTGTCTCCGTCATTGACACACATTTATTATGGTCTATTAATACCCGGGCCGCCAAAATTAACATACAGACACTATGGAAATAAAATGTAATTAATATTCACATCTAGTATGATATAAGTATAGTTCTTCTTAATAACTTAAAAAAAGGAGGATTTTTGTTGGTAGGATTATTTAAAATTTTAAACAGGTTAGAGATTTTAATTAATGTATAAAAAATAATTAATTTTTCATTCTTCATAAATAATTAATTAATATAATGTAGAGCCTTTGATCTTAGTGGTGTCAAAACGTGTCTAACACATCCGTCTGTAAAGCTTGATAAACACTCGACGAATAATTTCCTTGTTGCTGAAGCCTCCGGTTGTTCCTAATGGTGGAGTCTACTTTAAGGGAAATATACTTAAACTGATGTATTTCTGATGGGTATGTCAGTTATAAGGCCCCCAAACCCCTAACTCCCTCTTCCATTGTCTTAGAATGTCTGCCATGGTCGTGTTTAACTTGATATGTTGGTCTGAGGACGGTTGGATCTATGTTATAACCATTTATTTTAATCTGAGAATTTAATACGGTGAGAACATGAAACGTTTCACTCATTTTGGCGTTAACCCTATTTTGAGGTAACAAATTATTTCTTTAAAAACGTGGGATTTTTTAACGTCTGTAAGTATTCTCAGCGCTATGGTATGCGATCCCATAAAGGGCAACCGATTATAAGTGTGTTATTCGAAAAAGTCAACAAAATCATTCTAAAGAAAAGGTTAGTAAGTAGTAACTTCTTAATCTTTGCTAAGATGCAAGTGTGACACTTTAAAATTTATCTACTTTCAGTTTAAGGATTTTATTATAAGAAAGATTATTAAGCCTGTATTAGAGTAGTTTATAAATTAATTGAAATTATTATACACTTCTGTGGCCGCATAGTCTAACGTGCTACTCTCAGAATAGACTAGACTTCCAATTACGGGGAAATTAAGGTTCAAATCTCGTTCGTGTGGTTTTACAAAAATTTTTAAACTCTCCCTCTAAGAAAGTGTCTGTAAAGTCCCTCTAAATGTAGCCATCATATACTCTAAAAACCATTAGAGTAATTAGTACATAAACGTATAAACCGAACGGGTAGTACGATGCAGCGATAACATTTTTATACAAAAGCCCTAGCAAACATTGTTTTTTTTAAAAAAAGTCAAAATATGACAGACCTCTTAACCATGATCTATCTGAAGTGCATTAGAAAGGTATATTGATTGTCTAAAAGATGACAGCACTGACTCAATTTCTGTTAAAATTTGGCCTTTCCACCTATGCCTGTACTCTTCTCTTGATATATATTTGATAAACAAATTGATATAATTAGATCATTGTTAGACCAATCACCTCCAGTGCACCTCGACAATGCTCAACAACGTACTTTGCAACATCAACGCTGACCAAGCGTCATCCGAGCATCAAGCTTGATTCACACATGATAAGAGGCCTATAAAAATTGTTTTATTTTTAGTTAAATTTAGGTTTTTTTAAATATCACTTTTCGGTGTTATTTCATGTTTATTCAAAATTACATGTTATCTGAGGTGTTTAAGAATTATTTAAATTTTGAGACGATTCATTAAAATTTATTATTGAAAACATATATTTGCTTTAAAATTATTTGTCAAGTTTGTCTGCATATTTCACAATTTTTTAGTCTGAAGTTAACTTACACTAAAAAAAAACAACAACTATGAATCATACAACAGATGGTCAAAATTTCAACTTAATTTCGTCTTAAACTCATGTTTGTCTAAAGATTTTTTTTGTGTGTAAAAGTGGTATTAATTATTTTTATGGGAGTATTTCATGTAACAAGAAGATTTCGTTTTGTTTCGCATTTCAAAAACATTGTAAATCATATCTAAATCTATCAAAGGAAAAGTATTGGATTCCATCTTTGTGTGTCACTTTTCGCTTTATTGCATGTCACCATTTTTACGAGGCTCTACCTATGATGCAACGCAACACTAACTTAAAACAGTTGATTATCCACATATTTTATTTTCTAGTAGATAAATATATATTTTGGATCATTCTTCTGATGGATTTACATTAACTGGTTATTTCAAATCTCTTCACAACGGACAACGAAGCTGTCTGCTACCTTCTAGCTCTACAGCGCATGCGCTGTCATATGCACATGCGCACTGATTTGAGATAGCTGGTTTTGAGAGTTGATTGGTTCTTCTGTACCGAACATCTCGGACAGAGTAGACAAAGTATAAATGAGTTGAACTTTAGCGGAACATCTTGCAACGATCGGGCGGAAATCTTGTGATTGGCTTAGAGCTCGTCACGTGACCAAGTTTCTGTTCTACGCTTGGTCTTAGGTGAACGTGTGGATCCACAGCTACGCTTTTAGACTACTTGGTCATCGCTGTGAGTGTGACTTGGTATAGAGCTCGTGTGATCTCGCAAGGAGAATTGATCCGGGGGAAGGGAGGGAGGGGGGTCATTATCCGTGATTTCTAGGCCTTTAAGACGGTATCACCAGGAAACATGTCGTAACTTTCACAATCGTTTACTGTCATTCAACAGTAAACCAATTATTGGACAATTTTAACAAGTTTATAAATTCAAGTTATAAATTGTTTCAATTATTTCAAATAATATCTATTCATGAACTATTAAGATGTCAAATTTGTTATTTTATGCCTTTTATGTCCTAACGTTAAGGTAAATTTAGTATAATTTGACATGCATTCTGAGATGTACACAAGGAAGTATTTATAATTTATTAAAATTAAAGTTAATGAATATGAGCAATTAAATAGCAGTAAAATGAAATAATTTTTAATTGTATATAAATCCCCTTTTTATACGGAGAAATTGGATTTTATCTCATTTTATAGCTACAATATAGTTATTTAGAACTATTTTGTTTAAACTACCTCTACTAGTTAGTGTGTCCTAATTGTTCATAGCAAATATAGATTTGATTTTTTTTTCATGAAACTTATTGTTTTGACTGTACTGATTGTAAATATAACACCTACTAGCAGAACATAATATGCCCAGCTCAGTAAGTTTAGATAATTCCAACTAATTATAAACCCAGGTAAACTGGACGCAGGCTTCTTTACCTGGTCGGTAATGCTGGATTTAGCTGAGACATAGCTACGCTATATTTTCCAGAATAACCCACCTACCACGTTAAATTCCATTACTAGACACCAAAAATATCTGAAATTTCCAATGTGCACACTTTTAAACAAATAATAATTAATGCAGTCAAATCTCTCAAGTTATGGTGAGAAGGGCATGGAATGAAAGAAAATAGTGCTGTAGCCCCTTTTCCCCTTTCAGAACAAAAGCGGGCATACAAGTTTCAAGGTAAATTGATAAAGAAAAGATAAATGAAGAGAGAGCCGAAAGAACGTCCAAAAAAGCATATTACGGAACATATAAAATCATGTTATCATCAAACCCACTCAGACTAGAAAATAAGGTTATCTCCAGGATGGTATGATACTTATATAAAACCTGAATAGAAGGGAACACATTGCCAAGTAACGGGATTAGAATAATTTTCTTTAATCAATAACAAATAGTGTTAAATATGTTGGATGAGGTATATATCTATCAATTATTTCAAGAAAAGGCTTCATGAAAAATAATTTACTAGTACAAAGGACTCACAATAATAAACTTTTTTTTATTATTATAATGCTTAGGTAATATCAAAATGATGAGAATTTAATAGTCTGGTGGACTTTAACTAAATGAAACAAATAGTCTGATGGAACCCCACTATAAGACATGTTTATATTCTCGTATAATAGGGACTCAAAAAGGTCTCCGAATTTAATAAATAATGGACGTAACCTCACCATTACTTCAAATAACAACAATATAAAAGGTACAGAGAAAAATAGATTTATGATGTAAATATATGAATATTAATTAGCGCTGTCTAACGGACATCATAATATTATCAAATTACTAATAGCACCAACTGAATATTTTTAATTTTAATTTAATAAATGTCTCTCATATCTAAATCATTATATTACCCTAATGTGTAAAAGGAAAATATTAAAAATGTTCCTTGTCTAAATGACATCGCCATTAAACAAATATAAACATAGCACCAAAAGAATAACTCTTTAAATCTAAATGTCTTAAATACTTGTAGAACATACATGATTTAAAAATATCAATGATTTGAACAAGTTAGTAAACTTTAAATTTACATATCTTAAATATTTGTCAAGCCTACATGACTTCATAATATCAATGATTTGAATAAGTTAATAAAATCTAAATTTAAATATATTAATTATTTGTCAAGCCTAGACGATTGTATTATAGAATTTTAAGCTAAAAAAAGATTATATAATAAAAGTTTTCGGAGCTAAATCCATAATAAATATCCGAAAAGAAATTTATAATGTCCGAAAGGTGATTTTGAAGCTTACATTTTATATTTGACACCAAGCTGTGTCCCGGGCGGTTATCCTGCCAATAGGGGCTTACCACTGATCTACTGGCAGTATTTATTTTTTAATTTGTGACTCAAAACGGGGAGGGGGTGGTAGGGGTCACACATAAGAGATGGATAGACAACAAACGAGAGGGAAGGGGGTAATAAAGTATGGGAAACAGGTGACGAGCAGCATCTGGACAATTCCAGAACAGTTATCACGCGCAACATTTTAGCACTGTAGACGTCACACATTTTTCTTCCCGGCATCCTCTGCAAATATCCAATGTTGATGCACCTCTTGGCCTCACGCCTTCAGTTCAATCAACAAGTTCGTGATGGTCAGTCGTTGCTGGGACAGCTCGGGACGTACACAGAAGAAAATGGGGCATTGGTAAGCTTTCGATATCACTTCTGTAGTTGTGGTGGGATACGACTTGAACCAACAGAGTGTCTGGTGTTTTCTTGATTTAGAACGTTGTGGCGTTTATAAACCCTAAAAGACCTTGTTCAGGGTATTGACTATCAAACCCAATGGTAAGAGATCTGAAACTAGATAGAACTAGCTCAAGATAGGGATAGGGTGTAATGAGGGGGACTGGATAGAACTATCTCAAGATAGGGATAGGGTGTAATGAGGGGGACTGGATAGTACTAGCTCAAGATAGAGATAAGTGGCGTACTTTTGTATATGTGTCAAAAATCTTTAAAAAAATCACGTTATTAATGTGTCCTGGTCTTCCTCTTGCATTTTGAGACCAACCTTCAAAATGATATTCTTAATTGGATCGCTCATTCTTTGGTTCATTCATTCGATTGCTCAAATGATTTCGTACTGAAAATGGTAATGGGATATATTTTAATCCCGTACTGCTACCACTCATATAGGCAATCTAAATTAACTTACATGATAGGGTATAGATTATTTAGTCACATTTTGGAAGAAGTGTACCTGAATTTGCATGAAGTGTGAGAACCTATTTATTTATTAAATACTCAGTACCACCTAGCTGGGATTTAAACCTTAACTTCCCCGTCACCAGTAACCAGGTTGTATTAAACTATACATAACAACAATCACGTTGTTGTGTTAACAATGGTAGTTTAAAATAATGTCGGATTTTTTAATCACAAATTATATTAATCTTGGTTTAGTATATAGTAATGTTTTAGTATAAATTAACATTATTTTCTATGCATATAATTATACATGGAACAAGCTACAATTATTTAAACAATTAGTAATATATATATATATATATATATATATATATATATATATATATATATATAT
>CABFOW010000276.1:19301-45386 GCA_902141385.1 Timema californicum
TAAAAGGGTAAAAATTTAGGGTTGTATGTATTTTTTAATGCGACATAATAAAAAAAATAAAGATATTAAAAAATGTCTAAAAATTATAGAAAAATGTTAAGGGTGGACAACACTTATCACTAAGGGGTATGAAAAATAGATGTTGGCCGATTCTCAGACCTACTCAATATGCTCACAAAATTTCATGAGAATCGGTCAAGCCGTTTCGGAGGAGTACGGGAACGAACATTGTGACACGAGAATTTTATATATAAGATATATATTCTCAAAAAACATTTTTTAACTGTTATTAGTTTGTTATTTGATATCTTAATTAACCGTTTCAGTGGTTACTCGTTATAATGCGCCATTATTGTAATAGATCGGTTTGCAGATGATGAGGAGTTGGGGTGGCTTCAGGGTAGTTTATCTAAACAGTTACCTATTCTCCTCCAATGCAGATGCTTGTGCACTGCCTCTAAATTCAGCCTTCCTCATCCCGAACACATAGGAGTGATTTCTACATAACCCAAACCGTTAGTAAGATACGGTAATAAAAAAACTGCTTCGTTGTCTGCGTTGTATAACGTACTAGTAGGTGACCTGGCGGTCTAGAGGTAAGGTGTCAGACTTCTATGCTGGCGGCCGGGGTTCAATCCCTGGTCCCAGCATAAATTTATCTGATTACCAAACCCTTCCTTCACCTCTGACCAGACATCTTGTGAATGTGGGGAATGCCAGGCCTCCACCGTGGTTCGGATTTCACGTTAAACTGTATGTCCTTCATTTCATCTCACAATCACCCTACCATTACACATTAGCGTAAGTGCGTACAACCCGAACGGGTAGTAAGACGCGCTGCTAATAATAATAATAATAATAATATAACGTACTACTCTCGTGTTAGACTAAACTGACGAAGATCGGGGTTGGATTCCGTTAGAGAGCACTGAGGGTTTTTACTAAATGGGTTTAGACTCCCCTCCACGCGGATGTGGGTACACTTACTCTAAATTAAACCTTATTAATCCATAACCCATTAGTATAATTAGTACATATTTTTTATAAACCGAACGTTTAGTAAGACGCAATGTTAAAAAAAAGGTCTCAATTCATTTCACAATCCTATCCTATAAATCACGAATTATAAGAATGACGAAATGGATGACACGTAATTGTATTAAATGTGACATTCAACACTTTCATCAGGACAAATGTTGAAGGTGACAATTGCATCGCTCTAATTATACAAATTATTTCTCTAATGAAAACCCGAAACCTCAGTTGGATTATATTTATGTAAAATAGCTAGGACATCATTGTGGTGCGTATAATCCCAGTAATTCCCCCGGAACATTTTATAGGCTATAATTGCTATTCATTGATTATTTGATATGAGAAAATATACATCTTCCAGGGAATTGGGAATATCTCGACTTCTCTCACGAGTTGAGGGGTCTTCTATAGTTTTTTTTGAGGTATAAAATAACAAATAAAAATCGTGGTATGGTTATACTTATTAATAACCATCTGGGCTTTCTTTATGTTTACACTATAAAAGAGTAAGGTAGAATTAACAAGAAATGCACCCACCTTTGAATGAAGGAAGAAAGACGCGTTTAGGAATAAACATCTAAGTACACTTTGGGTTTCATAATCTCAAGTTATATTTTTTGGAAAATCATACTAATTCTTTTACTGAGGGTTCAAGGGAAAATAAAATTTTCAATAAAGTGTTAAAGCCTGAAATTTTCCTTTCACTCAATAAAAGTTAAATGAGGTCGTTTGGCATTTAGTACATATTCAAATCGGTGCAGAGATCTATCTCGAGAAAGATTTTCAAAGATTCACATTTTTTACACTGTATACAGTACTCAATATAATTATATATATATATATCACTTTCTTTATACTAAAAATAGATTGTGTATCGTACCAACACTAGAGGTTTAACAACAGGCGTCACTAAAGTCAAAACCAATATCGTGTATGTTTATCGACATGCCAGAAAGGTTGCCTAGACTTCAGGCAACAGCGCTAGTGTTTGAAGTTCAATAGGTACGTACTACTTACTGGATCATCGCTGACATGAGTTCCTTTCACCAATAGTTGTTATCTTACATACATTCCATTATGGGACGCTTCACCGTGGTTCGGATCCCACGTTAATCTGTAGGTCCTCCATTTCATCTCACAATCACCCTACTATTACACATTAGAGTAAGTGTGTACAACCCGAACGGGTAGTAAGACGCGGTGCTAATAATAATAATAATAATAATAATAATGTGGAGCTTCTTAATATCATATTGAGTGCCTTCAACCTGAATGCAAGCTTGCAATCATTGTGTCGTATTATACCACTCTATTACAAAAAATACCAGATGTTTATAATAACCAGGAACAACCCATAGAACATCCTTAGTCTACAGATCAAGAGATATCAGCAGACAATTTAGTGGAATCATTTGGCTCTAACTCAGAAACAAGATTAAATGGGACATTTGTTTTTATGAACTAATTTTTTGTCTCCCGTCCACCACTGAAAGTGGGTACTATATGTTATGGTACACCCTGTATATATATTAATCTGGCTGATTGTTTAATCTTGCTGGAAGAGGTGGCTTACATAATTACTAAATGCATCAAGGATGAGTTTTCAGGTGAAATATTGTTTACTGAGCTGCAGCTTTGAGCTCGGTATCATAACTGAAACGAGAATGAATCATGATCATAATTATGTTTGTAGCCGGTTGAATATGTACTCTACGTTGGATGTATTAGACAAAGCGGGGATTATCACTTTTGTTATTGTACATCAAATGTAATTATTTTAAATCATGTATATAATAAATTAGTTAAATGGAAACTATATTTGGAAATAGATCCTTAATTAATATTTGGGTGACACCCTAACAAAGGTAAAAAATCATTTTACTCCATAGGGATTTATTATGTATCAGATTAACATATTAATTTAAATATATTTGGAAAAGGATCTTCCTTTACCTTTGACAATACGTGTATTAATCACAACTTGTGAATGTGTGGAATGCCAGGCCTCCACCGTGGTTCGGATCCCACGTTAATCTGTAGGTCCTCCATTTCATCTCATAAACACCCTACCATTACACATTAGCGTAAGTGCGTAAAGCCCGAACGGGTATTAAGACGCAGTGATAAATAATAATAATAGTAATAATAACAATAGTAGTAATAATAATTATTATTATAATGGAAAAAGACGCCTTGCCATGGCACTCGAAGCCGAGACATTTTGCTGGATAGCTTAAAGATAGAAGAGCATTGAGATGTTAATCCAAATGTCCTTGATTCGGTTCCACTGTCAAGGTGTAAGTTTCCAAGTATATTAAAAACTATCAATCCCGCATGGCGTTGCCCGTGACCAGCTGTGGTATAACAATTATATAAGAGCCCCCATTCCCCCCCTTTGTGCTCGTATCTCTGTAACGTTATTCTAAACCAGATTATAAAAAAAATTCTCCAAAAATCTCTGAAAAATAGCCTAACTAAAAAGCTAATTAAAAATTTAAAAATCCTGCTTCATGGTGCATTCAGACCCCTTTCCGTCCATCTATGTTAATATTTCTCTGCGTGCCGTAGATTTGGCTGAGCATCGCACACAAACACTTCCTTTTATTATTATAAATAATATATGTAAACGGCAGTAAACTTAGTTAAATGATTGATAACTGATATTAATGCATACCAAAACTAAATGATATTGAATCAACTAGTTTTTTTAAACGTTTAAAACCATCGTGTTCTAAATGTCAATCTAATTGGTCTGGTTCGCCAGTCAATTCCCCCAATAAATAAATAACGTTGACCTGACGTTCACTAACCGTAAGAATTGTCCATAGGATAACTCTTGTTTTAAGTTATGTGAAGAGTGTGACGTATTTATTTTGGCCAATCAGGTTGCAAGCAACCTCCAAATGGCTATTTAATACATCTATTGTAGTCTTATGATGTGCAATCACTTGCTTCGTTATATATTTCTTTATTTATTTGAAGTTTCTAATGGTAACTTTCTGAACCGACTGATTATATCAGAACATGACTTATAAACTAACTTAAATCAAAAACAGACACAACACCCAGACCTCCAGCCGTTAATTCATCACTGTGTATGGGTGGGGGGGGGGGNCAATGATACATTTTCCGGCTATATCAGGAAACGAACCCGGGTTCCTTAGCTTATTTGGTAGCGTATCTGTCCATTAAGCTAACGCGTTGAACTTATTCGGTATAGTTTATCCACGTCTTGTGAACTCTAAAACGTCGAATCGTCTTGTTACACTTTATTTCGTAGCTCCAGTAAAACTTCTATCGAAAGTTCTTGAAACATAATCAGCCCCTGAATGCTTGGGTTTCATTTTAATAAACAATTTGTTTTCAAACAATTCAAATTCATTGTCTGTGTTGGCTCAAGTTGTTACGTTACGTTACGTTACGTGAATATGATCACACGCTTAGTGTTTTTTTACATTAAGTGAACGTTAAAGTTATTATGATACCGCCATTAAACGAGGAGAAAATAATGATTTAAAAAGTATTATGTTTTATGAATATGCTCTCACACAATCACTTAGTGTGACGTGGTGTGTGAGGTTTCTAAATTAGTCTAAGGTCAATTCTCCTTCGCTTCGACTTCAACACTATCGGAAGGTTTTAAGTACCTGATAACTTTTATCTGGAAGGTAAAATACTCGTTGCCTTAGTGACGCGTTGTTTTTAATGAGGCTACGCCAATCAGAATCTGTTTTTAGGTTAAAATCTTGGTTCACGTGTCTAGTAAGCACAGGCCCGGGGTATAACTATGTAAAGTTATAACATTTAATTCAATTTTTTATATAAACTGACAAGCTATTTGTAGAGTTATATTTATATGAAAACAAATTATCAAAATTTGAAAAATGAAATTTTGTAAGCGTTTTACCCAACTATTTCCCACATTTTTGCAAATCCCGAAATTACCACTTGCAAGACAGCTTAACTTCTGCGCCCATGCTACGCCATCTGGTTCCTCACACTCGTTTAGCCGCCATTAGTTAACAAATGTTGAGTTGTTGCCACTTTTCAGGTAGTAGCGGTAGCAGCAGGTCTTATACGCATGCGCACAGCAGTAAAAACATTACCAACCTTGCGTGTTCTGAATAAAAATATATTTATCCTTCAGATAGCTATCTGGAAGATAAATTCAGTTCATAATACGCGTAAAATATTTAAGTGGCTAGTAACCTTTATCTGGTCGCTAACCTTAACCTCCCGTTAGCAATATTTATCCGGTAGTAATAAGACCGGCCCTAAATATGCCATATTGCAACATATAACCATGTATATAACAGTTACTAAACAGTAATTTAGTACCGACTAGTGATTAAACGGCATATGTAACTAAAGTAGGGATACATCCAGTCATGTCATTATAAAATAATAGTTTGTTTTATTATTTATCCACAAATTTCTCATTTTTTATATGCACTTAATGGATAACTTAAAAATTAAAGAGATTTATAACAATAAAAACCTTATCTTGAACTACGGGTTTCTATATTGCTCTGTATGTTACATGTTTTGGTTTGACTTTGTTTCACATTTCAAAATTGACCTATGACCAACACACTCCACCCCTTCTCGCCTCCACTCCCCCCCCCCACTCACACACGAATATATTTACTTATTAAAAAGTATGCCCTAATTCTAGAAATAGGACGAGTGTATGTGTATAGTTAGTTATTATTATTTTTAGCACAACGTCTTACTACCCATTCGGGTTATACGCACTTACGCTAATGTCTAGTGTTAGGGTGATTGTGAGATGAAATGGAGGACCTACAGTTTAACGTGGGATCCAAACTACGGTGGAGGCCTGGCATTCCACACATTCACAAGTTGTGATTAATACACGTCTTGTCAGGGGTGAAGGAAGGGTTTGGTAATAAGATAAATATGTGCCGGGACCGAGAATTGAACCCCGGACCCCAGAACAGAAGTCTGACACCTTACCCCTAGACCACCAGGTCACCCTGTATAGTTAGTTACTTTCAATTATTCGAGTATGTGTTTAATACAGGCCGGTTATATGTTAGTCTAGCATAGCACATTGTGTGCGGTCAGTGCTCATTTCATTTGTAAGCTGTCAGCTGTCGCCTGTCAGTGCGTGTGGTCTGTGTGAGTGGAAACAATGGCTGGATCAACAGACTAAGCACTACCCCCCATCCCTCCCCTTTCTGAACCCCACAATCCGAACAAGCGGGTCACCACACCACTATTTTTTTATTTTATGGAAAACATGTGACTTCCGACAAACCTTTGGGAATGGTGTTTCTATTATGGTGGTAACTGATCACCAATTTATAAGGGAAAACTAATTTTTTTCGATAAATATTTACTCAACTGACATGATCAATTTGTTTGCCCTTTAAAAGCACATTAGTAGTTTTTTTGTTTTTTTACGTGAGTCCATCTGAGTTATCCACATACCCCTTGATGAAGATCAGATTAATATATTATATTGACAAATATTTATGTCGCGTCAAATAATTTTATAAAATAAATGTTTTCTTATTAGTAAACGCCACACCATGATTTTAAACGATCTATGGCTGGAACTGATAGGGGAGTATACAAAGGTGTAAGTCCATTCTGGTTTGATTTTCTGGCTACGGGGAGTCCCGGACGAGTTTAGTGAGTGTAGGTTTTTCACTCTCCCTCCATGCAAATTTGAGTACATTTGCTCTTAATTTTAGCTTCCTTATTACTAAATCATTATTGAATAATATTTAGTTATTCTGGATGGGTATTTAAAGGGGTTAGGATAAGGAAGGCTATTTGAATAAAGTTCTCCCACAATACCGTATAAAGTATTCGGGAAAACTACTCAGTACATCCAGTCGAAATTCAAACCT
Source organism: Timema californicum (assembly GCA_902141385.1). Classification (NCBI taxonomy): domain Eukaryota; kingdom Metazoa; phylum Arthropoda; class Insecta; order Phasmatodea; family Timematidae; genus Timema; species Timema californicum. The sequence continues at coordinate 26,216 of CABFOW010000276.1, forward strand.
TGACCTCCCCGTCATCAAAAGATATGTATTTTCTGTTATCTAAACCTTAAGCCTAATAAGCACTTGGAAATATTTTCCCGGGAACACGATTTCTCTTGTTTCCATAATATCTTTAGTATTTGCGTAAACAATTTAAAAAAAAAAAAATGTTTGCAAACATATTGTCGTGTTTCCTTTATGTTTCCAAAGAGGAAAAAATGAGTCATGTGATACATTTAAAATGTTTTCCAAGGTAAACATGTTTGCCTATCTGAACGTATTTGCAAACATTTTCGGCAAAAATAACAAAAACATGGGTCCGGCCAGTCTTTCACTAACCTAGGACCGACCTTTTATAAAATATCTGTAGGAGACGTGAGTTCTTGACGATCCAGAAGGGAGCTATAAATATTAGTATTGGTACTGATAGTAATAGTATTAATAATACTAATCGTTTTAAGAATATCATTAGAAATAACAGAATAATATCCCTATGATTTTGTAATATCCGACTACACAATTTGTTTGATATTATCATCAAGTTATAAAAGAATACTTTAGTCTAGGTGTAACAATACTCTTCAAATAAAAATACCCATTGTGTCTGATTATACCTTATTAATATAGTAAACGGTTTATTTTATAAAATAGCCTATCTTTAGTTATGTTATTTATATATTTCTACCTTGATTATCTACAATTTTACACTTTCAGCTCGATATTCTATATACACATTAAGAGGTGCATTAACCAGATTTTCTGTAATACCTCTATAATTGTAATTATAAATGAATATCTCTAAACTTGAAATTAAAATGTAAATTGTAATAATCTGTAATTTGTATTGTATGGTATTGGATTGGATTGTATTAATTAATTTATACTGATATAAAAACTCTTCCTCTCTATCAGTTGTGTCAGAAGCTTATTTTCATAGTATAGATCATTTTGAAGCACTTTACGAACCCACAACCGTTTTCTTACTCTGTCTTCTCTAACAGTCCATTCATTACTTTGTAAAAAGCACCATAGCAGCACCCTCAGCTGATATCTTGTAGTCAACTAAAACCTGGACGTGAAACCAAATTAGTTTAAAACTATTTGAAAACGATGTTTCCCATATTTGAAAAGTTTCCCTATGTTTGTGACCAACAGGAAACATTTAGGAAGCCTCAAGAAACAATGTCCGCAAAGAATTTTTCCAAGTACATACCAGGCTTTAGACAGTGTGGTCAGGGTGTTACTAAAATCAGTGTCAAGCCAAACTGTTTTAAATAAATACAAACTCTAAGGTAAGATTGTAAGCCAAAGTCCCAATCAGACATCTTGTAGACTCATTTTACCCTGAGATTTATCAATATGACCTTGACATAATACACAATCTTATGATCTAAACCATTGTAGAATTAAGCAAGGTTGAAGAGGCGTATTTACTAAAATAAATAGTAAAACTCAATTAATGAATTAATATTTAAGACTTAATAGATCTTTCATGGAATTTTAAAGTGATAATTAGTTATTTCTGTTTTCACTCATAGTTCCCATTTATGATTTAAATAGCCACACATTAATTGTTAAAAATTGAACCATAATTATTGATAACATAGCATATCCCCCTTAATGATTTTAGAGTTGACCACTTTTTTATTGTCTTAAATATTTGAATAACATTCTATTCTTAAACAAATTCCTCAATAAACTTCAGTAAAAAACATATGAAAAGTATCAAATGTAAATATTGACGTACTTGGTATCATTAGAAATCAATAGCCATCGTAAAGTGATAAATTATAGCTGCACATATGTACATTGTACATACGTAACTGATTGGTAAAATCGTGAATACATCGAGGACACGATTGGCAATCCCAACAGTGAAGCTGGAATCAGGTTTATTACAACTGTCCCATCTTGTCCCAAACGTCAACGTGGCAAGTACAAAACAGATTATGCCATGGGCTACCTAATGACGACACGATCTAGCTTTCCGTTTGTTCCACTCAGATATTTATTACAGAGGTTAATTTTCAATTAGTTTCGGTGCAGTTAATGAACATTCAAACTTAGTTTCATTCACATTCGGCTTGGCCCGTCAAATTAGCACTCCAGTACCCATTGCAATTATTTTCAATCTGAAAATCATTGTTCTATCTGTAGATCTATTTGAGATATTTGCAGTAGTTACCTGACATTTCATGGGTCACATACTTACTCAATGGTATAAGGAACTTCAAATTTCATCATCACACTTACACATAAATAAGCCTATGACTATCTTGAGCTAGTTCTATCCAGTCCACCTCATTACACCTTATCCCTATCTTGAGCTTGTTCCATCCAGTCCACCTCATTACACCTTATCCCTATCTTGAGCTTGTTCCATCCAGTCCACCTCATTACACTCCCATGTATGGTTAACTAAGAAGCTAAAACTCCACGGCCATGTTTTTTTTTATTTACGAGGTTTTAACATAGAGTCCAATGTCACGATCGATTAAATCGTGGCCCACAACGGTGACCACATGGTCTATCACGTCATTTTAGCAGAAGGTTGGACTAATTGTTGAGTTTTCCCACATTCCCTCCAAGGGTTATCTCTCTCTAAATTTATCTCTTATCATCCTCACCACATTAAAATAGTGTACACACGTTATAAACAGAGAGTATTCAGATGCAATGGCCGTCAAATATTTTCCCCCTTCTTTATCACAGCATCTTATTTCCTGCTCAGGTTATACTAAAAATAATTTCTTCAATAGGGTATGGATGAGGAAGGAAGCGTTTTAGAGATAATCCACCTGAATTTGCGTGGAAGGAGATTGGGAAACCTTTTAGGAGATAAACTATATCAGCATACTTGACCGGAATTCAAAATCCACCCCCCACCCCCTTCACCGTCAAACCATACTAAATGAGCCTGACACCTAGACCACATGTCCATTGGTGTTGGTAGAATTTGTATGAAACTCACATAATAAAGTAATTAAATAAATCCCTTTTAAACTAATACAAATATTAGCAGTGAATTTATGGGCTTAAATTATATGTTTCAATACACGCTATACAGTGTTACTAAATTAATATACATATTAGATTAATCAATTTGTTAGCCTACGTCTGCACAGAAGCCATATACCATTTTACCTCGTATTAAACAGTCGACATATATGTTACAGATTGGTTCCTACCAAGTTAGTAAAGTTACCTTAGGCTAGTTACCTAACAAACCCCGAAACTTACCCATTGTAATACGAAGGTAAGTTGGAGACAAGTGGCCGATGGGAGGTATTTCTAGCCGTAACTTCAAATTAGAAACCTTGATTATGAGAGGTATATTTTCTTTATTAGTTTAACTGGTATATACAACATTTGCGAATAAGGTTGCTTTTCCAAAATCTAAATGATAAGGAAAAACAAAATACTATATACACAATTTGTTATGAATTTTATTTAACCCACTTCAGTGGCCGAATGGTCTAACCCGCTACTATAGCTGTAGACTAGAGTGCCTATGACGGGGAGATCGAGGTTCGATTCACGGCAGGGTTTACTGATAGTGTTTCCTAAAATGGTTTTCCACTCTCCCTCCACGCAAATGCGGGTACACTTCCTCTAAATATAGCTTACCTAATCCTTTATACTATTAGCGTAATTAGTATATACGCATATAAGCCGAACAAGTAGTAAGACGCAATGCTAAAAAAAAAGTATATTAATAAAAATAAAATAGAAGTATATTTTGAATTCATAACGAGAATTGAACGTTTATTTTTAAACTTAAATCGTAATTGAAGACAGTCAATAATTAAAATCGTGTCAATTGTTTTAGTTGATAGTATATCGTAGGAACTTGTCATGAATATTATTTTACTATTTTATCGTAACAATTAGTAAACATCAATAATAGGTTATATATTTGTAAATTAGATAATGAACGATTATCGGAAAAAGGTGTCTGTCTCATCTGGTCTGGTTTTTTAGTGATCGGAGGATCGAGTTTATAATTTATTATTATTATTAGTACCACGTCTTACTACCCGTTCGGGCTATACGCACTTACGCTAATGTGTAATGGTAAGGTGATTGTGATATGAAATGGAGGACCTACAGTTTAACGTGGAATCCAAACCACGGTGGAGGCCTGGCATTCCACACATTCACATGATGTCTTGTCAGAGGTGAAGGAAGGTGTTGGTAATCAGATGAGTTAATAATCATGTCCCGGTGTGTTGGTGGTGTTTTTATCAGCGTCGTGTCGTGTCGTGTCGTGTCTTCAAGGCAAGGATAGCTTGTTAAATCTGTATCTGGGATATGTTCTCACACACCTTCTCCCCATTTGACTAATAATACCGTATGTATGCCCTATTCTACATGGTTATGATGGTTAGAATGAATGCTATATTTTAGAATTTATTCAAAACTAATGCAATTAAGTTTTATTTATATTTGATTGATAATAGAAAAAATAGTTTTTATCATAATATTGTAAAAAAGGGGCGATATTAATAAATTTAATCTACAAACTAATTCAATTAATAAGCTATTTATATACATAGGCCCTATATTTATCTGTTTATTCTGGTTTAAAAAATAATTTTATGTAGAGGTGTTACATGCTAATTTCCGTCTAGATAATAAGTTTAATTTATAATTAAGAGGAAGACTTGGTGGTCCAGGGGTAAGGTGTTGGACTTCTGTGCTAGGGGTCAGGGGTTCAATCCTCGGTCCCGACACAGATGTATCTGATTGTCAAACCCTTCCTTCACCTCTGAAAAGACATCTTGTGAATGTGGGGAATGCCAGGCCTCCACCGTGGTTCGGATTATTATTATTAGTACCACGTCTTACTACCCGTTCGGGCTATACGCACTTACGCTAATGTGTAATGGTAAGGTGATTGTGATATGAAATGGAGGACCTACAGTTTAACGTGGAATCCAAACCACGGTGGAGGCCTGGCATTCCACACATTCACATGATGTCTTGTCAGAGGTGAAGGAAGGTGTTGGTAATCAGATGAGTTAATAATCATGTCCCGGTGTGTTGGTGGTGTTTTTATCAGCGTCGTGTCGTGTCGTGTCGTGTCTTCAAGGCAAGGATAGCTTGTTAAATCTGTATCTGGGATATGTTCTCACACACCTTCTCCCCATTTGACTAATAATACCGTATGTATGCCCTATTCTACATGGTTATGATGGTTAGAATGAATGCTATATTTTAGAATTTATTCAAAACTAATGCAATTAAGTTTTATTTATATTTGATTGATAATAGAAAAAATAGTTTTTATCATAATATTGTAAAAAAGGGGCGATATTAATAAATTTAATCTACAAACTAATTCAATTAATAAGCTATTTATATACATAGGCCCTATATTTATCTGTTTATTCTGGTTTAAAAAATAATTTTATGTAGAGGTGTTACATGCTAATTTCCGTCTAGATAATAAGTTTAATTTATAATTAAGAGGAAGACTTGGTGGTCCAGGGGTAAGGTGTTGGACTTCTGTGCTAGGGGTCAGGGGTTCAATCCTCGGTCCCGACACAGATGTATCTGATTGTCAAACCCTTCCTTCACCTCTGAAAAGACATCTTGTGAATGTGGGGAATGCCAGGCCTCCACCGTGGTTCGGATTCCCCGTTAAACTGTAGTTCCTCCATTTCATCTCACAATCACCCTACCATTACACACATTAGCGTAAGTGCGTATAACCCGAATGGGTAGTAAGACACGGTGTTAATAATAATAATAATAATAATAACAATAATATTAATATTAATATTAATCAAGCGGCTCCTCTACTTTTTGTTGTCACCACGTCTAACTACTCGCATATGTAGCCTACTAACTATGCGTTAGAGATGAGGAAGATTGAGTTTAGAGGAAATGAACCCTCATTTACGTGGAGGCAAAGTGTAAAACCATTCAGCAATGACACTCGGCCAAACCGACCGGGATTATATTCCTAGACCTCTCCTTTCCTGTCAAATCATACTAGACGAGAGCAAAGAGGTTTTATTTGTGCATGTGGCTACCAATGTAGGTAAATAACTCTTCTAATATTTCTCCCCTCCCTACCAATAAAATCAAAATTAATATTTGAAAAGAAGATGAAACCTTATCAGTCCGCAGGCAACTTGATGTTTTTTTGAGGATAACTCTTCTACCTCCCTTTCTAGGCCAGGATATGCTGTCAACTTAACCTGATATAATCAGGGATACGGATGATTGGGTAGAATAGGCTTTGAGTGAGATTTGTCTCCCCTGGTCTTTATATTCGAGAAGGCCGAACTACAATTCAAATGTGGACGTAATTAAATTAAAATAAAGAATCAGATCTACTTGCTAGTAGTAAAGTTCTCAAGCTGTAGATGTTTTTAATAATTTTACTTTTTTTTAAATCCATCACTGTTTCCAGCCTATGGATTGGGTTAGTTTTTTATTCAAGCTTAAGGCGACCTGGTGGTCTAGGGGTAAGGTGTCTGACTTCTATGCTGGTGGCCGGGGTTCAATCCTAGGCCCTGGCACAGTTTTATCTGATTACCAAACCCTCCCTTCACCTCTGACAAGACATCTTGTGAATGTGGGGAATGCCAGGTCTCCACCGTGGTTCATTACACATTAGCGTAAGTGCGTACAACCCGAACGGGTAGTAAGACGTGGTGCTAATAATAATAATAATAATAATAATTTATTCAAGCCATATATTTTCCACTACCAGCTTGCTAGGCCTGTCTTAGCTTCATATGCCTTATAATCTTATTTAAGACTAGGACGGGCACAACATCCAGTCCCCTGACATTAATTTATCAATATAGAAAGAGTAACCTCATCTTTTCATCAATTATAAATTTTCGTTGATGCTGAGAGTCGAATCCAGACCTTAATCTCAGTAGACAGACACGCTACCGACTGATCCAACGTGTAAGATGTGTTTTTAATAACTAGGAGTCAAATGTAAAACATAATCTTTAGTATCTTTTCGTGCTTTAATCCACCACTTCCAGAATATCTGGTAGAAATTGGAAATTTAGTTACACTCTAGCGTCTAGGAAAAGGATAAAATGACCTCTATATACTCAGTGAAGATTAGAACCCAGACCATTGGCAAACAAGACCTAGCGAGATTTGCACATGGTCCACCTATTCTCTTTTAATATAATGAAGTTTATTAAATTAACAGTAATCTGAATATACAGTAGGGTAATGCGATATTTCCATAAATGAAGACTATTAATAATATATTACATCTATTTGTGAGAGGGTATTTTAAATCTGCTTTGTAATTTATTTACTTTAGTCTATTTTAGCCACTCTACCAAAGGGGGAAATAGTAATATACATAATATATAATTGTCAATTTGTATTTATTAATTTTACATTTCATCTAATTAGTGAGGGTAGTGAGTAGTTTTATTCATTTATTTAAATTACTTCGTTTATAATAGCTTTCATTGATAAGTAATACTGTTTATTAATAAGAGATATTTTAAATAATTGTATAAAGCTACTCAATAGCCTCACTGTAATTAGATGAAATGTGAAATTAACACAAAAAGATATACAATATAATTTAAATAGTGTAAATATAATAGTATTACACAAGCTAGAATAAATCAGTTTGATTTACAAAATTCCATTTGATGGTTTAAAATAGTAGATAATTTATAACAATTTTACTTTTTGGGTTACCTGGAAGGAAAATATAAAACTTGGCATAATTGTTTGTACTTTCACCTAAGATTTGTTTAATTTGATTAAAATATTGCCACTGATGACTTGAGATAACAGAGATTTCGAAATAACTAGCCGGTACAAGAAAGGAACTAACTTCAGAATGCCTATCTGCTGCACACTTCCCGAAATCTCACATTATTTAAGATGTGGTTTTCTTTTCAAAATATGACTCATTCCAAATTAGAGGTAAACGGTATCAAATGCGTCTATATATAATTAAAAACTTTTCATTTTAAGTTTAATAATTAGAAAAAATATTAAAAGGTCAAATTAGATTTCATGCAAAGACGTTTAGAAAAAAAGTTGCAGTTATGAGATTAAAGTAAATCACTAGCACTATCGATTTAACTTTCCTCAAACAATAAGTAATTTTTAGTAAGATAATTTAGAATCAAATAGTCAAAGCTATTATATTGGTTTTAGTGAGGATTTACTCGCATCTAGATATCGTATTCTGAACCTTCATTATAGACTCTGTTATAAATTATGTGTTAAGAATGACCTTAACCATGGGACAACTCCAAGATAGCTCAGTGGTTAGAGCATTGACTTACAAAGCCAAAGATCCCGGATTCAATTCCCGTGTCTACGTGTCATTTTTGAATTTTCAGAATAAGATAATTGAGGTTTGTTTTAGTGATTTTTAAGCTTCATACGTGTTTTCTCTTATAAAGGAACTAAATACGCCGTATCAGTCCGGGATATGGGTAGCTTTTCCTTTTGTGAAATCGTCAATCGACTAACATTTAGTAGCCTGAAAACGTATAATATTTTGGGAGAAAGAAATGTTTGGAAATTACAAATATCATTTTATTCGTTTGACATTTATAACAGTTTAATATTGTACAATTATTATTACTATTATTATTATTATAATTATTATTATTATTATTATTAGGTGTTATGTCTTACAACAGGTCCATTCCTTTAGTCAGTGAACTTAAATCACCAATGCGCTCTGTCCTCTGCCTCCTCCTTTAGATCCAAGAATTTTCTTCCTTCCTTCAAGTCATCAAACATTTGAATCCTCCTCTTTTCTTAGCTTCTCTTTCCCTCAACCATTACTTCTATCGCCAAGCAGAAGACAGTTCCTCCTAAGGATGTGTCTGATCCAGTTTGCTTAGTACCGAAGAATCACATTCAAAATGGTTATCTTCTAACCACTCTTCATAGGACTTGTTCATCTGTCCCCCTGTCTGTCTCCCTGGTCTTCTCACCCACTCTTCTTAGAACTTGTTCATTTGTCCCCCTGTCTGTCCACCTGGTCTTCTCAACCACTCTTCTTAGGACTTGTTCATCTGTCACCCTGTCTGTCCACCTGGTCTTCTCACCCATTCTTATTAGGACTTGTTCATCTGTCACCCTGTCTGTCCACCTGGTCTTCTCACCCACTCTTCTTAAGACTTGTTCATTTGTCCCCCTGTTTGTCCACCTGATCTTCTCAAGTCTTCTCCAGCTCTACATTTCATAGCTCTCCAAGTATTTCTTTTCCGTCTTCCTAAGAGTCCCAGTTTCTGTTCCATACAACACGATGCTCCAAATGTAGTTTCTTCCTCAGTTCCAAATTCAACTTGCTGGTCAGTAGTATTATTGTATGAACATAAATAAAAGCACGATAAAAATAACAGAAAATAACTGTTCTGGTGAGTGGCAAATGGGCACAAGTGTCTTATGTTTTTACTTTCTCGTGACCCTACGGAGAGAGTATTGTGATCGTCAAAAAAATAATAAAACTTTAATAAATGTTAACGTTTCATGACCCCCATTAAACAGAAAAAGTTGTTTACGAAATGCATTCTGTCTGTATTTAGGCTAGAGTCAAGTATATTTTAAAGATCGAGCTAAAACTTGGTATTTAGGGTGTTTATAATGTTCTCCCTAGGGGTTTTGGAATTGGACATCTAACCCTAAAATTAAGAGTAAGGGGCGAAAAAAGAAATCGGTTTAATCAAATTACGCTTGAACGATTTTGATTACAGTTAGTATATAAACACTGATTAAAATTTCATACAAAATGGCTACTCTAATTTTTCCATCAACATGAATATTAGGGTATTTACATGTGCATTAATTTATAATATTGATATCTTCATAACTGTTTGAGATACTTAATAAATTGTAATATTATTACTATACAATGCTTTTATTTATGATATAGGCTATATTTATAAGAACAATAGTTTGAGCTATAAGCAAATATATATACACTTCCTATGGAGCTCTTTGCCTATTGGAATATTATTATTAGCACCGCGTCTTACTACCCGTTCGGGTTATACGCACTTACGCTAATGTGTAATGGTAGGGTGATTGTGAGATGAAATGAAGGACTTGCAGTTTAACGTGGGATCCGAACCACGGTGGAGGCCTGGCACTCCACACATTCACAATTTGTGATTAATACACGTCTCGTCAGAGGTGAAGGAAGGGTTTGGTAATCAGATAAGCCTGTGCCGGGACCGAGGATTGAGCCCCGGACCCCCAACACAGAAGTCAGACACCTTTTTCCTAGACCAGCACGTTACCGTTAAATGACAAGGAAATCACTATTAAATTGAAGAATAGATTTCTTCCATCCCCTCTGCACTTGCGCACAACTGAAAACTAGAATATGCTCTGCTATCAAATTAGGCACAGAGTTCCCCTAACATTAACTTGTTTTTGTCAATAGTTTTAACGATGTTAGACAGTTTACTAGGTAAATGGTTGACTTGTTATAATGTAGGAAAACACCGCTCATGGGTAGGGTACGTAAGACGCACAGTTTTACTTGAAGACTATGAGAGGAACGAATATTTCAACATCCAAATATTCACGTTTAGCTGTGAAACTAAGTTAAGCAACATGAACAAGATTAGTGTCCAACTCGAGCAAACACCAAAATCCTTATTAAAGGGGTGTGGGTAGAAACTTATGAGACCTCTCCCCTTGCATCCATTATCTAAAAGTTGTAATTAACTAAAACGGCGAAGGGGAATTGAATTTCCTTTCCCTCTTAGTATGATGATACTTAATTAATAACACATTTAAGTCTCTCTAGACTCCCAAAGATTTATTTTCTTTCGAATGAAAGGGTTTGAGAGAGAATCATAGGCTTTTCGATCCTTAAGAGAATTAAATACTTTGGTTCATTTCATTGTAATCAAATTTAAATTAACTATTTACTCATCAGATAATCTTTCAATTAATAATGGATGTATTCTAAACAACAATTTTACCAATTATATATATAATTTTCTTTTTATGTTTCTCCATTGATCCTCTGTTTTTAATTGGTTGGTATTTTATAACTTAAAAATATTCATTCATTATTTTTGACTAGTTGTGTTTATGATCTTGCATTATGGAACCAAGATATTCTTTAATATTATTTCTATTGTCAACACCCCTTTTACTCAACTACTACAAAGCCTACAGCGATGAATAAGGTATCAGTGGATAGGATTTCTTACCAACTTCTGACATAGAATACACAGTTTACGTTAAAACACATTGTTAGTTTAAAATTTAATTTAAAAGAAAAATCTAACAATATTTTGGTAACAATTACCGAAAATAAACTCTTTGATATTTTGTGTATACACTTCGCTGAGTATTTAATTTCAACAACCCAACAAAAAACCAAATCTTTTTTTGAGGGGGGGGGAGGAGATGTTTGAATGTCCGAAAGCTTCACAAGGGTTTACTGATTTTATTATAATTTTGTAACTGTCTAATAAATGCCAACTGGACACGGGAATTAGACCTGGGACATTTGGCCTAGCACGGCAATACTCTACCACTGATCTATTCAGGATTGGTGCCATGCTCAGTCATTCGTCACTTATAGTTTGGGGCCGAGTCTGTGATGGATGTGTGTAATAGTAAACTGCATATGAGCTACCAAATATATTGCTAGCTATCAAATAACATCCACCTGCGACTCGTGAATGCTTTATACGTTCAAGTATACAATACAAGATTATAATTAAAACGAGCTTCAATGAATATAAACACACATCACAGTTTGCCAATCATTGTAATTAAAGCACTGTCTGCATGGAGAGGACCACAATTACAAAGACCCTCCTTGTAACTGGTAAACCTCATCAAAGGAGGTAGATGCCATAGTCCATATGTCCACTTATTCGAGTAATGATATTGCTAATACAATAAAGTTTGGAATTATTCTTGTATCTCATTAGATGTTTGTGTTAAACGTTTTTTTTTTATGAATTATGAAAGATACACGAATAATTTACAAATGTACTATTGCTATTCATAAATGACTTATAAATTAATGTATGCGTTAACACGACCAATACATGTTTGAAAATTGTATGTATTAAAATTTAGTTGCGCAAAGCTTTTTATTTCAATATTTATGAATTTTAATGACATCGAATACTATTTGAGATAGAAAGTGAAAATTCAAATTATTATTTAATTAGAGTTCTTGCAAATACACAACTTGGTTTTACATATTACAATTTATAATTTTAAGCCCATTAACTTTTAGTGAATGTGAAATAAAATACAATTTCAATTTAATTATTATTTATGAGCGGCAAAAATAGATTTTCTTATATTAAATATTCAATTACTTCTCAAATAGGTTTCACAAACTTCATTAAATCACTAACACTTTTTGAAAAAAGTTTTCCAATATATTTGCAAATAGATAGTGGGGATACCCGCATCGGTGGGCACACGGGCTAGGTCGCTAAGCCTTTCTAGCATGGTTGTTCAGTGATGTAGAAGTTGATACGTTAATCCTGACTGGATGTAAAGAGGTATTTAAACTAAATATTTTCCCACTAATACTATATTATTGTATTATCATTATAATTATTAAAAATATTAATAATGTAATAATATTTTTGAGAAAGACCCCATCAAAGAGATAATTGAAAACAATTAGCAAAGAGAATAACTCATTAAACATTGTTTTTTTATATAAAACTAGAAGCCAACTTTTATTAATTTTGATTTTCAAATAATGGTGCTATCTGCTATATCTTTAAACTGGTATCTTTAACGAAATTTAAAAATCTATTAAAACAAATTCATTTTTGTTAATGAGTTTGATCTTTATATTGACTTATTAATTTTCGATTAAGCTTGGATGGAGACTTCATCTACTTAAATTAATCTGTAGAAATTTTCAGCTAAAAATATAACTCAAAATAATCAAGGCGGATAAAATGAACAAAAACCTTACACAAAGAATTGAGTTGATAGAATTACTAATAACGATGGTAAGTAACTTATGTATTTTGTAATTAGAATAAATAAATATAAAATTAGAATATAAACAATAATTTAAAGTACAACAATCAGTGACGTGAAAACACGCATTGTTTATATCTTATGGTGAAATTGATAATAATAAACAATAAATTTAACAGCCAAATTTTTAGTAGAGTGAGTTACATTAGGGTCACGTATACTTGTTAAGACAATCTAAAGGGGTATCATTAATCTCACATTGCAGTTGGTCTATATATATATATACTTGTTATGACAGTCTAAAGGGGTATCATTGATCTCACATTACAGTTGGTATATATATATATACATGTTATGACAGTCTAAATGGGTATCATTAATCTAACATTACAGTTGGTCTATATATACTTGTTATGACAGTCTAAAAGGGCATCATTAATCTAACATTACATTTGGGCCACGTATATTGTTATGGCAGTCTAAAAGGGTATCATTAATCTCACATTACTGTTGAGCCCCTAGTTCCTTCTTGGTAATTGTAAACAAGGCCTACTGGTGGATTACTTGGTCGCCGCTGTTGTGTAGCTCCGTTTATGATGGTCATGAATGTTTTCTCAAGATGAGCTAAGAACAGTAAGTGATGGATAGTAGGCAAAACAAAGCTCTGAGCTAATATAACCTAGTCTAACCTAATACAAACAAGACCAACCTAATACAAGGCAAACAGATTGGTGGGGCCGGATTAATATCCACCTATAGGCCTGTTATCTGTTATAGTCCTCATGGCTAGTGACCGTTGCCCAGATAAGCTAGGAACTTTTGGGAAAAGGGCTCCGTGGCCCGACTTTTATGTGCCGTTTTGGTGACCTTTGATAACATTGATTACATTATAAACTATTTATATTTAAAAATACAAATTACCAATAATATTGCTCCGTGTTTAGAAAAATTTGATTACTTATTTTATGCATAGAACAACGATTCTCAACCAGGGTTCCGCGAGACGCTGTATGGGGTTCATAGAGAATTTGCAAAAGCTTAATTTTTGATGGTGGGCCCCATAATATTTGAACAGTGTGGAGATGTGTTAGGAGAGCTCGTGTATAAGAAGAAGATGAAGAGAAGAGAACTTTGATAATTTTAAAAGTGAGGTTAATAAGAACATTGATAAGACAAGTTCAAGTACTGAAGGACAATAGTTATAAAAAAGTAGACAATAAATTCTCTTGTAATATTTTATTGAAAAATATGAGTTAATTATTATTTACCAATTCCATAGGCTTACACATCTATTTTGTAATTTAACTATGTTGAACCTAACATGTGTAAGCCAGGTAGGGATTCCCCGAGATCTTACAAATTATTTTAGCAGTTCTTCCAAACCAAAAATGGTTGGGAATCTCTGGGATGGTTGTATATAATTCTAATATTCCTCGGTTATTACGTCACAAATCTTCTCGCAATTATTTCCTTCAAGGTTTACACTTCTTTGAAAGGTAGAATTCAGAGAAAGGAAAAAGTTAAATGTTCGTAATATAAACAAAAATTTAATGAGATTAGATTGGGAAACTCTATAGATGGTCAAAACTGGACACTCATGAGCATAGTTCACATCGATCTAAATAAATGAAATCTACAATTTCATTTATTTATTTTAATAGTTTCTTCATTCGCTAACTACAGATTATAGTTAAGCATCACGTGAGCTACAGACCCTGCACTGATCACCAGACATTGTTAGAGTAGTCAAATATCGTAGATTACACTGGGCAGGCCACGCAGCATGAATGAACGAAACTAGAACCGTGTTCAGGGTACTGACTGGTAAACCCATTGGGACACTCAAATGGGAGAATGACATTAGAATTGACCTGAGGGATATGGGTTGTAATGAGGTGGACTGGATAGAACTAGCTCAAGATAGGGATAGGGTGTAATGAGGTGGACTGGATAGAGCTAGCTCAAGATAGGGATAGGGTGTAATGAGGTGGACTGGATAGAACTAGCTCAAGATAGGGATAGGGTGTAATGAGGTGAACTGGGTAGAACTATCTTAAGATAGGGATAGGGTGTAATGAGGTTGAATGGATAGAACAGGGATAGATGGAGTACTTTTGTAACTGCGGCAACTAGCTATCGAGTTCTTTATGCCATAGTTTAATTTCGTGATCCACACTTGTGATTTGTAGATCACCATTTCATTCTAGGAGCCTTGATGTGGGTATCTTTTTTATGAACTGAAGAAATATGTAAATGAAAGCACACAATTCCAACCCAAATAAACCTGATATAGTAGCGTAACTCATGGTAGAAGCTTATGACTTTAATTTTCTTAACACTTTATTTCTGTGACTGAGATTGGCTGAAGAATCTAGATTGTTTATTCTCCCGTAACTTGTAGTTCATTTTTACTAATCACTTCGAGAAAGTGAACTAATTCATCTAGATCTGTTGTTAGAATTGTTCAAAAGGAAAGATGTATTTTCTCGCTATTTACATATCTTTAGAAATCACTAGATATTCTTTTGTTGAACTATTTGTTATTATTAAAAAATCATCAGTTTTATTCTCTAAGTGTGTACATTTTATGACTAGATTGACTTTCAAGCTTGACGATTAGCAGTATTTTCTCTGTTACAACTTGCACTCACCGGAAGTGGTTTTGGTATTCTTTCACTAACAGTTAGCTTGAAACTACCCTTTACTACTTTAGCTAGGGTCGTATCTTTATTTATTACTTCACCCGTGAGATAAATTGCATTGACTACGCTAGACACACAAGTAGCACTTCGCTCTTGTTTAGGTTGTTCGCACTTAAGTGGATAGTGTAGGAAAAACCAATGCATTGAAATAAGGATATGATGCTATTTTTGCACGCGTCCGGAAATCTTACAAAATATAAGAATCTCTCTCTCTTTTTTTTTAAGCGCCCGTTTGGATTATACGCTTTTTTCTTATAAGATTTAGATTACTGTAAATTTGAAGTAAAAGTTATCAATATACCCGAATATTAATTAAGACCTGCCTCTCAGTATAGTGGTTAGCAACCCTGGCTACTAATATGGAAGGTCCTAGGTTCGCTTTCTAGCGATCCCATAAATATCTTTCCTAAAATGGATACTGTTCCTATCGTCACCATGGTCTGACTAACTAGGCTTAAGTTAGAATTAATAATTTATTTGGATCCACACCTCCATATTCACTATCATCGCAACATGACATTGTTGGTACGACGTGTCGATAACCTCCTAGGTTGTACCCTGGACAACGTTTTGTCACCAGAGAGGATAATAATCTACATACAGACAACCTCCTGTGTTATACCCTGGACAACGTTCTGTCACCAGAGAGGCTAATAGTCTACATACAAACAACCTCCTATGTTGTACCCTGGACAACGTTCTGTCACCAGAGAGGCTAATAGTCTACATACAGACAACCTCCTATGGTGTACCCTGGACAATGTTCTGTCACCAGAGAGGCTAAAAGTCTACATACAGGGGCGGCTTAGCTAGATACCGCATCTCTCATGGTCAAATATTCCATATGCCAAGAAAGATATAAAAAACCTAGATTTAAACTTCAATAATTAAACATATATAATCTAATCTGTATCAACGTTTTATTTGAAATATTTTTGGTTTGAGATTAAATTAAATAGTTATTCTAAATATATAATTAACCTTCTTTAATCTGATACTCTCATATTTTAATAGGTTCATTAAAGACAATTTTAATGTAATTTAAGATTGTTTTCATTGGATTTGAGTTTTGCAAACTCTCTTTGCCGCATGAAATACTGAAGCGATGATATTTACTTGAAGTAGATGGCAACTGTCCCTTAATACAATTCCATTTGAATAGGAAACACTTTATCTGACTGCTATAATAGTTACTGGATATACTTTCACACATTCATAGGGCAAGTTATGTGATATGCAACCCTCACTTTTTTTATATCCATTTCGGTGACATCACTCTCGTAAAAGACAGGATTACTGATGATTGGACGATCCAGTTCGAGTTCCGACCAGGTTTATTGAGGGTGATTTTTCCTAAATGGTTTGACACACTCCTTGCACACTAATGCTTACTTACTCATTCCTACCCCATTAGAGTAGCCAAACGGGTACCAAGACGCCGTGCTATAAATAGGCTGAAACCTTCTATGTACATTATCAATAACTATAAAAGAATACTAATATTGTAAAAGGGTATCAATGTTAATTAATTAATCTAACAGCACGTCTTACTACCCGTTCTGTTTATACGCTTAATTACTAGTTATGCTAATGGATTAGTAATTGGGAAGGTTGAATTTAGAGGAACAAGCCCGAATTTGCGTTGAGAGAAAGAGTGGAAAATCGTCTAGGAAAAAAACACCCCCAGTTCTACCGAGCGAGACTCGAACCTCGATCTCCCCGTCCTCTACAGTCTAGCTTAACACACAACTAGCGCGTTAGCCAACTACTCCACCGAGCTGGGTGTATAAATGTTGACCAGTAGTATTTTCTAAAATGAATCTTCATATGGAAAGTTCTACAGAAGTCTAGAAACGATTCTACGAAAAATTGTTCAACCCTTTTCCAGCCAGGTCACCTTCTGTTACGTTTTAGTTATTTTACCGTGATATTGTTCTCTGTCTTCTATTGTCCAGCTCTGGTTCCATCGGATATGTCATTTCTCCTTGCGAGGTATACTGTAACGCAATCTCTCTCTCTCTCTTATTAATGCCAATGTGGTGGAAGCCCTAAGAACTCAATACCGCGTGACTTCTATGACGCGTTTCTTGACGCGTTGGCTTGAATGTAAGAGCTGTGAAGGTAACTTCTGTGTACGACTTAATTTCCCTGCGGCTAACCGATCTTCTAGAACGACCAATAAGAGGGAAGGTAGCTCGCGAGTCTAAAGAACGTGTTTGCCAGCTTTTCTCTTGTGTGCGTCAAGCAGTTTTCTGCTTCGGGGCAAATACTCTTGAGTATCTTCACAGAGTAACAGACAGAATATGATCTCTCATCTTAATGTATCTACGTTTTATAAAGATAGTATATTGAAAAAAACAACACACAGATTCTCAAATAACAACAAAAAATTGTCTTACATTTTCCCAGCATTATTTTATTATATTGAAGCTTTTTTTTTCTTTTGTAAATATTTTTTTAATTTTCTACTGCTCGAACAGTTCAGTTTACTTACGTAAATGTCCTGTAGGAGTCTTCATGCCAGGATGTAGAGTAAAAAAAAGTCCTTGGAAGCAAATTTATCTTTAGAATAGGAAACAAAGAAAAAGGTTATTTTGAAATCACGTTAATGATATTCAGGTGCAAATAGTATAGTGATGGTTTATACTCGTCAGAGGAAGAGGGGAGGTGCTAAATTCAGGTAAACTAGAGACCTTGCTGGATGAACTACTTTCTTTTACTCTCGTACATAGTATTACTTTGGCGTCTTAAGTGCATCAAGTTAATATGCAACCTCCTTAGAGAAATTACTTCAAAATAAGCAAGTAAACAATGTCGTTTAGGACAGTATTTTTACTAGAACCATGACTTTGATGATCTAGTAATCATACAAAAACCACCTATAAATGACCCAAAAATTCTAAAAGTTGAATCTAAATATATATAAAAAAAATACCTAAAAATATCGAATTTTTTTGGAATGAATGCACATGACTAAATTAAACACGCTTTTACAAATGGAAACTATATATGCCTATTTGGGTTACATGCTTTAATTATAATATTGATTTAAAAATATCTTGTACAGAAATAATAGCTAGTTTTGTTGCAGTGTTTCACCAGGAATGTGTATCTATTCATTTATGAAATATCGATAAGACCTAAGATATACTTATTCAACATTTATGTCTAAAAATGACGCAAACCAAGAAATTATGACCTAAAAATTCAAAACGAAAAAAAAAATCAAAGAAATGACCTGTAAAAATACGTTTTCCTCAACCAGGTGATCGTGAACAGAATTTATTATCTATACTAATATTATAAAGAGGAAATATTTGATTTTTTGTTTGTAATGGATAAACTCAAAAACTACTGGACCGATTTTAAAAATTCTTTCACCAATATAAAGCTACATTATCAGCGAGTAACATAGGCTATATTTTGTTTTGAGAATTTAATTTATTCTTAATAAAATGTCGATAGTCACTCATATTTTATGGTAGTCTCTATGATGATTCTTCATTTGTGCGTTGAAAATAATAATGCGGGGAGGGGGGGGG
>CABFOW010000276.1:45453-65691 GCA_902141385.1 Timema californicum
ATGCGGGGAGGGGGGGGGGGAGAGGTGGAAGGGTATAGTCTGTGATATATCAAATATATTATATAAATAAATATATTTGATAAATATATATGATATATCAAATCATCAATGCGAGCATTGGTCATAAGCATATTGTCATTTGATGAGAGGTCTTTTAAATTAAGAGCCAAAGCTTTCATAAAATCCCACGACCTCATGGCAGATATTCGACAACTGTTGAGATTAACCCGCCTCAGTGGCCGCGTGGTCTAACGCACTACTCTTACAGTAGATTAGACTGCTGATGACGGGTAGATCGAAGTTCGAATTTCATTTGAGTGTACCTAGGAAGGTTTTTCTTAACTGGTATTTCCACTCTTCCTCCACGCAAATGCGGGTACACCACCTATAAATATAGCCTACCTAATTCCTAAAACCATCAACTTGATTAGTACATCTGTGTATAATACAAACGGGTAGTAAGACGTGGAGCTAAAAAAAACCATCAAATTAAATTATGTATACAATTAAACAAGACACAACTAGTGAAAAATATTTTATTTTGGCCAAAATGTTTTTGTCATAAGAATGTAAATTACTGATAAACCGGTCCTTATACGTTTAAAAAAATTAGGGTTTTAAATTTTTTTATAGAAGCAAGATAATTTTTACAAATATTCTCTCCAGTCTATCAACGCTATTTTATCAATTACAGGATTGGCCTAGTAAAATATTGTAACGACATAAAATGTATATAATTAGATGTGTAGCCATTTTTATTTGAAGTTTTTATTTTGTACAATGGACAGGCTTAAAAAAAGAGTAAATAACTGAATTTTGGCCGCCATTTTCCAAGATGTTGGTTTGAGCAAAAATTTTCTTTTGGGAGAATTCATAGAATTTCAATCAGAAGGAAAGATATAATTTGTCTACAAATTCTCTTGGTTGTATGAATATTTTTTTCCTGAAATATTTAAAATTACCTTAACTATCGTTTCCTGTTCCCCAACTTAACATACAATTAGGCCTCTTTACTTGAGTATAGTGCGTATAACCTGAATGGGTAGTAAGACGCGAGGGTAATAATAATTTACTTGAATAATAAATAATGCTCTTTAACTTCCCAAAATTAAATATTTTTTATAACACCTTTTTAAATTTTCTTTACTAATCGGTCGTTTAACCCTACATATATTAATTTCTGATATATTTGGATCTAGATACCTATAAGTTTCGATTTTTATTTTAAATGTAAGAAAAATTCTGAAGTTTCTGAAATTTTGCAAAATGGCTATTGCATTTTAAGTAAACATATATCACGTTAGTTTTCAAAAAAAAAATATCCTTTCCCCTTAACTTTAGTCAACCACAAGGTGTCAGCTAGAATAATGTCACTAAAGCTCGCTTTCAGAATTCCGTACATGGTAGTATAGGGTTAATTAGCTTTAAGTTTATGTTAAATGGTTTAGTTACGCGAGTAACTGGGTTAAAGCGTCTTTTAGTCAATTTGCTGGCAATATTCACTTCACGTGTACGAAATGCTTTTGTTATTAACTACAATTACTTACGTCTTTCAAAGATAAACTTCACTTATTTAACATAACTATTTTTGAAAAATAATTATTAACAATCTTAATAATTAATTCCTTTAAATCTCCTGAACCTGCAGTTTTTTACGGGCAACGAATCTTACAGCCCATCTGGAATATCCAAATATTCATACTTATGGGGATGAAGGTAGAGTTTATAGGAAATGTACCCAAGTTTTCGTGGAAGGAGCTTGGGATACAATTTATGAAAAACCATCCTTAGTTCACTCAACCGGATTCAAACCCAAATAAGCCCATCCCTATCATTGTATATTGCGAAGGTGATGCCTTAGACCATGTGACCACTGATTCTGGTCCACCGATTCTGGTCCACTGGTAGGCACGCAGAGAAAGGAATCATTCTAGTCTCATCTGAATTTCAGGTGATAGGGGGGGTTGTTTATTTTATACCAGATGTGTGCTATGAGGTTGTTTTTCTTAAATGGTTTCCTACTCTCCCTCAACGCAAATGCGGCTACACTTCCTTTAAATTTTCCTTTATATTCATTACCCAATAAATGTAAAATATGCATACATCCCGGACGGGTAATAAATAAGGTTCAGCAAACCCAAAACTTTTTAAAATGTCATTTAAAAAAAAAATTCCTTGATTTAAACAAATAACAAACATATAATCGTGTGAAATATTCCCATCGTCTCAGATTTGATTACCATTCAATTACAGTTCACCACAGCAAATGTTTGCTTTGTGGTAACATTTATATATTATTTTATTTCAAGTATTAAACTTACTTAAGAAAATCATTGCACCGTATATTTATTTAAGGAGCTGATTAAGATACTAATTATTATAATTGACGGCTTTTAAATATGTTTCAATTTATTCCTCACTTGAATATTATTCTGTGTTTGATTATCATTTTGTTAGTCAAATTATTATTCCTTACATCTTTATTGGAGAGCAGGGCGATTGGCTTGAGTCAATTATTTTTACCTAAAATATAATTAAATGATATTAAACTGACATTTTTATAATTTCATTGCATAGTTTTTCAATCAAAAATACACCGGAGCTACAGTAGCCCCATGACTTCTTTGGTGCTGACTGGCAGGTCAAAGCTGACAGCTGATGGCTTTAAAAAGTTACCAGACCAAATTATGTATCCCTACGCCGAACAATATGATCTTCAAAAACATGTGTTTAGAGATGACCTGGCGGTCTAGGGGTAAGGGGTAAGGTGTCAGACTTCTATGCAGGCGTCCGGGGTTCAATCCTCGGTCCCGGTACAGATTTATCTGATTACCAAACCCTTCCTTCACCTCTGACAAGACATCTTGTGATAGTGAAGAATACCAGGTCTCCACCGTGGTTCGGATTCCACGGTAAACTGTAGGTCCTTCATTTCATCTCACATTCACCCTACCATTACACATTAGTGTAAGTGCGTACAACCCGAACGGGCAGTAAGACGCGGTGCTAATAATATATGTGTTTAGCATCTGTCACTTCTGACAGTCAAAAGTTAGGTATATACCTAAATGTTAACAGTCAGAAGTCAGCTGTGAGCTGTCGGTCAGCACCAAAGAAGCCACGGGGCTACTGTAACTACAGTTTTTTTTTAATTTCAGTTAATTTTAAATGTGTTATACCATTAAATACGATTTATTGAAATTGATCGTTTGATATTGAATTTTAAGAATTTAACATTATCATAGTTTTAATTGCAGATATAAAATAGTTTCTAAATTGAAAAGTTAGTTTATTTTTGTGTGTGGGATACGTTTTAATACCTGTATAAGTTATCCACAAATGTACGACTTACCAATAATTTAATATAAATACATCCACAAGTTGTGGGCTTGGGGGGGGGGGGGGAGGGGTTTTTTTGTTTTTGTTTNGGGGGGGGGGGGGAAAGGATTATTTTGTTTTTGTTTAAGACTCCTTAGTACAACTGAATGAAATTTAAACCCTTTATTCCCTTTGATCAGTAAACCATCGAAATCAATTATTCACACATATATACTAAACATCCTAGAGATGATGTACAAAGAAATTTGGGAGAAAATTGTCAAAAATCTTTGTGGTGAATTCCTAAAATCTGGTCGGAATATAACAATGGATAATTATTTCACTAGCGTGCCTTTAGTTTGAGAAATGTTTCAAAAGCGTTTGACCATTGTAGGGACTCTTCATCGTAATAAGCCGTATATTCCACCAATCCTGAAGTCTTATAACGCTCGTAAAGTTTACATCTCTAAATTTTGCTTCAAGGATAAAGTCATAATGAGAGCTATGTTCCAAAAAAGGGAAATGCTTCTATGCTCAATGTATAGTGAAAAAATCAGTGAATCAAGAATACAAAGACAATTTTTTTTTATTGCATTTATTGCAATACAGTACCCAAAAAGTGGATAGTAAATTTCGAACATACACTTGTAAATGACAAACCAGTAGATGGCCTTTAGTTTTTTGGTACAATCTTCTTGATGTAAGTACCTTGACTGCATATTTGATAAATATTACATATCATCCAAAATAAAAATGAGTGAGTCATACAAACATAAATTCTTTTTGAAAGAACTTGTAATAAAGCTTATTACTCCCCATATGACGAATAAACTATAAAATAATGAAAAGCTACCAGAAACTCTCATCACTGCCATGGAAAGGTGTGGTGTGACAAGAAAAAAAAAATCAAATCAGCAGGGTAACGGCCAAAGATTACTTATATTTTATAAAAAATAATACATAAATTCATTAAAATCAAGACAATTCATAAGATAATGTCAAAGTGTAATATTTTGTTAAAGCTAAATAAAACTTCAATCTGTTAATATACTGTATAAAAATAATATAAAATATATATTCTATATAAACAACTTATAAATTATATAAATATATTATACTATTAATATATTGATATCTATATAATATATATATATTGATATCTATATATATATATATATATATCCCAGTGGTGAAATTAAAATGGGTCTGCGAGACCCAGGAGTAACTTTTGTTGATTTCGACATGTTTTAAAAATGTTTGTTCATTAAAATTCACTCTTGGGGTGTCCTCGTTTTCGGCTAATCTTTGTTAAAAACTGGTTCAGGATCAATATGTAAATAAAAAAAATTTGAGGGCAATATATATATATATATATATATATACTTATTTATTTCAGTCCACGGGTTAGCTAGCAGCTGCTCTAAACGCACCATTGGTTGAATCTATGGCCTTAAACTGACTGTATTTACTTAACCCAATCACCCATAATCTGTTTTATTTACTGTACTAGCTACTGTACTTTCTCATCTACCATTTGCTCTCAATCACTCTCATAAATTCTATTTGCTTAGGTGAATGACCTATTCAAATAGAGGTGTGTGGTTTTATAGATTTGCAAAATATTCTTTCATTTAATCTTTCATTTGACCAATCATTAATGGACTCTGCTTGCACACCTCACATTGTAAATGTATCTCTCGTTGGTACCTAGCTGTATTACTGAGTGATGAGAGGACATTCTACAGTTATAAATTAAATTAACTGTGCTTAATTTGGCAACATTTCACCATACGCCACTGGATCACAATACCAAACATTCATGAGTAGTGTTGTAATGGTTTTTAAACTTCAGCTGACATTAATTATCACCGTAAATAATTCAGCGTGGTAATATTTCCCTTAAAGTAGATGGCACCCTTAAAACCAAGCAGGAAATGGCTAAGTTTACCCTCGCTGTGATTTCTGGTTTCCCGGGAATTGTAAAAATAGGGAGCTTAAGCAGCAAAGCCTTGTTGTATAGGGGTCTCTACTCCGAATCAGATACGTGATCTGAAACGTGGATCAATCAGCTTTAGTGCCAAAGCGTTTTGAACCACACGTTTGAAAGATTTGATATGTATGTACAAGTTCAAAGCTGGTAATTGGAAAAGCCGTTAAAATTTATTATAGTACATTTATTTTTGATCAGAGTACTAAGCCTACTACCCATCCGTGATTTATGCAATTGATTAGGAACGGGGAAGGTGAGATGTTGAGAAAATATATCCACGCTTACGTGGAAGAAGTGGATATGAAGCGATTAAGTAAAAATCACCCTGAGCGCACCTAGCTAGGATTAAAATTCTGACCTCTACTACTTGAGAAAACTAGTCTAAATAACCCGAGATTAGGTATGCTTGCCCACCAGTGTGGGTAATTATAGTACTGGTAGTTCTGCAGTAGTATCTGTTTCTAAGAAATAAATACACACCTGATCTATAATGTTTGAATCTATACTCGTAGACTAGATATCACAATATTTATAAGTTTTATATCTAGATGAAAATGTTTGTTAATTAATTAAACTACAACCACTAAAAGATTTTTGAATTTCCATTCTGATAGTTTAATATTCAGATTAAATAAAAGGCTACAAGGCCGTAGTCAGAGGGGGGGGGGATTTGGGGGTTTAATTCCCCCCCACCAAATTTTTATAACCAAAATATATATGGCTTTATTCATGGTTCAAACAATATCAAAATTAAGGTACATATATAAATCAGGGGGCTGTTTTACCATAAAAAGCATTTAAGATAGCTTCTAGAACTGTTTACCATTTATAATTTTTTCTAGCCTCCAGAAATTGGGGGATGGGCCCACTGGAACCCCCCCCCCCCTTCCTGAAACTATTTGCTGGCTACAGCCTTGAAAGGACTTAACTAAAATATTGTTTTTATTATAATTTCAATTCTATATATCTATATTAGTACAAGAGTATAATTTAACTATTTTCTACCCCCCTTAGGAAAATATGAATTCTTCTCTCATTATGTGTGTGTCCTAATGAGTTCTCTTTAGATTTATTTTTCTCCATTTGGCTTCAAGATTCAACCTCCTACACCAATTCCTCTTTAGTTATATTTTCCTCCCATAGCACCTGTGTACATTTTAATTTAGCTCTCCCATTTTTTAACGCTTATGTAACTCGGTCGAAAGCCTTTGCTATCTAGATGGTA
This sequence comes from Timema californicum, assembly GCA_902141385.1. Lineage (NCBI taxonomy): Eukaryota > Metazoa > Arthropoda > Insecta > Phasmatodea > Timematidae > Timema > Timema californicum. The sequence continues at coordinate 51,987 of CABFOW010000276.1, forward strand.
ACCATCCCTTAAGCCTGGATCCTATTTACACCCGGGAGACTTCCTTAGCTCTAACCTAGCTGCTTGTTTAATGGAGGGACTTTTAAGTCCTCTACATACTAATTCTAGTAACGGGCTTCCCTGCGTTTATGTAAGTACAATAGGTGTGGAAAGGAATACAAATATATAGAAATAGAAAGGAAGATCAATGAGAATATTACCTGTCCTTGTAACGGTACTGTTAAAAATGGAATATCAATTTTAAGTCACTATATTTACAAATCATGCTGAATATATTCTACGCATATAGAGAAATATTTCTATATAGCTAGAAAAAATATAGATACATTTATGTATAGAATTATGCATGACCTTAACCACCGAACCACAGAGGCGGTCTTATACATTATATATATATATATATATATAAAATGCTGGGGGTCAAGGTTTCAATCCTCGGCCCCGGCACAGATTTATCTGATTGCCAAAGCCTTCCTTCACCTCTGACAAGACGTTTATTAATAACAACTTGGGAATGAGTGGAATGCCAGGCCTCCAACGTGGTTCGGATCCCACGTTAAACTGTAGGTCCTCCACTTCATCTCACAATCACCCTACCATTACACATTAGCGTAAGTGCGAAAGTGCGTGTAACCCGAACGGGTAGTAAGACGTGGTGATAATAATAATAATAAAAATAAAACTCTATCAATTTACATATATAAATAATACAGATTATTAATCAACTACTGTATTTAGTTGATGGTTTTAGGTATTAGGAAGGCTATATTCAGAAGAAGTGTGCCCATATTTGCGTTGAGGGAGAGTGAAAACCCACCCTCAGTGCACCCAGCTGAGATTCAAACCTAGATCTCCCAGTCATTGACAGTCGAGTCTGACACAAGAGTAATGAGTTAGACCAAGCGGCCTCGTAAGTAGGTGTTATGACCACTAACATTTGTGTATAAATTAACAAATGGTATAAATTATAAATAAGGATCAAGCTTATTTAATATCTATATTTCTAATAGAGTGCAGTGAGTTGTATTAAATATTTTCCGCAACACAGGACTTCAAGAAATTTGTGGCATGTGTCTACATGGCGCCTAGCTTGACATACTACTATGCAATACATATCTGTACGTAATGTAGTATCTCTAAATCTAATCAGGGGTTTCTTATGTTAAATAATATTGTAGTAGCCCTGATCATTTGCTCGTGATCTATGGACATTCTGTTTACCTCTTAGATAATATTTTCTTCCCTAGGCTCGTACATATTGTGACTGGGCAACAACAAGTAAGTGGATGTTTGTCTTCATGGGCATTTCATAAAATTTTAAAAAAAGACCACACAAACATCTTAAGTGCGGTCTAGTGACGTGTCGCCGACTGCTGCCGAAGAAAAGCAATGTTTTTTATCTATATTTTTTGTGCCACGTCTTACATAGCCATTCGAATTATACGTGTAAGCCAAAATTAATAAAGCTATTTAAATATATATGAGTAGATCTAAGGTTGAATGTTGAAGGGTATTCGCTTGTGCGTGGAGATTGAATGGGAAACCACCTAGGGAAAAAAGTACATCAGAATGGGATTCGAGCCCCAATCTTCTGGTCACTTGCAATCTAGGCATAGCATGAGACAATGTGTCCACCTATGAGAGCTACTACATTATTGTTTGTGAAGTTGGCTTTAACTCAATATTTTTACAATTTATAAAAAACGCATCGTTTTGTAAACAATATATTTCATCAAATTTCTATAAGATTCTATAAAAACACATTTTTTACTCCCTCTGGATATCTTAATATATTACACTTTTGTTCTTATAATCTAAGCTTAGCCCAAAGCTCTGGATAAAAAAGATTTCCTCCAAGTAGGGGACATCAAAACTATTTACATACATTTATTTACTTCTTCCGTTAAAATATAATTAATTAATTGTTTAAATCTTTACATCCATTACTGTTTCCAGACTTTGGTCATTTTATTAAAGCCATTTATTTCACACTACGTGCTGGTTAGGCCTGACAAGGATTCACATGCGTTATAATCTAACTTTAGAATAGGACAGGTACATCATGCAGTCCTCAGGCCGTTAATTCATTACGATGAATGGGTAGACCCACACTTCATCAATGATTTGTTTAATATTTAGTGAATACCAATTACATTAAGGGCTGTTCTTATGACTTCTGGATAAATATTAATCAGGTAGATAAATATTTATATCCGGTCGATAAGTTAAAAGTGCCTCTTAGGACTGACAAATAGCATTTATCTGCCAGATAAAATGTATTTATTCATCACACTCTTATCGGGAGGTTTATGTACCTGATAACTTTTATCTGAAGGTTAAAATGCTCGTTGCCATAGGGACGCGTTGTTTTTAATGATGTTTCGCCAATAAAAATCTGTTTTTAGGTTAAAATCTTGGTTCACGTGTTTAGTAAGCACAGGCCCGGGCTCTAATTATATAAAGTTAGAACATTGAATTCACTTTTATATAAACTGACAGCCTATTTGTAGAGTTATATTTATTTATATAAGGACAAATTATCAAAACGTGAGTACAACCAATTAAATTTTGTAAACGTTGTGCCCAACTATTGCCCACATTTTGGCAGACACCGAAATTAGTACTTGCAAGACAACTTAGCTTATGTGCCCACGTGACACCATCTGGTTCCTCATACTCGTTTAGCCGCCATTAGTTAACAAATGTTGAGCGTTGTTGCCACTTTCAGGTAGTAGCGGTAGCAGCAGGGCTTATACATATGCGCGCACCAGTAAAAACAGTACCAACCTTGCGTGTTCTGAATAAAAATATATTTATCACACATATAGCTATCTGGCAGATAAATTCAGTTCATAAAACGCGTAAAACATTAAAGTGTCTGATAACTTTTATCTGGTAGATTACTTTAACCTCCAAATAGCAATATTTATCCGGTAGTCATAAGACCGGCCATAAATGGAATAGCATCACAGTTGAATAACAAATGGTACCTAATATCAAGAGTGTAGTAAATTTATTGATTGATGACCTTAAAATATTAACATAATCATGTAGGAAGTAAGATGTTAACGTTTATTGTTGTTGAACAAACATTTATCCAACACTAATACTCAGTATATTTCCTTACATAGTCGAAACCCACATCATATTTGACTCTCTAAAGCTTTTTGCCTGGAAAAAAAGAGAAGTTACGATCAATGATTATAGATAACATTTTGTTTTTGTGACGTAGATCTGTGATGTCACTGTCAGATAGTTTGAATTATTAATATAAATGTTGTGGTCAAAATGATGCATTTAAAAAGTTATATAAGAGAATTGACTAGCTTCTGAGAATTTTACTAACATACTCCAACTAATATTTTACTTATTAATAATTTGATTTAGTTAGAATTTTATTAATAGGTTTATAAATAAAAAATATATAGATCATACGTTAAAAATTATGATTATACACCACGAACTATTTTTGTTTCTTCAAAATGTATACCCTGCAAGATAGTTAAAAAACAAAATTAAGGCCTTAATACTATTCCAATCCATCATTTTTATGAGTTAATTAATTAATTAATTACCAAATAGAAAGAGGTCCTCTTTAAGCTCCACCGTTTGACATTTCCCTTGTATTTGTTCCACGATTTCTGCTAAATGCGTTTACAAATCTTAGCAAAATATAAAAAGAACATTCTTTGAACCTAGGCCAAACAACGTAAGCATATATTTTTATAAATTTTGAGAGTGATTAATGGGACTTATATATAGAAATACTTAGCACCGGCGTCTTACTACCCGTTCGGGCTATACGCTTGATATAAGCTTGTGAATGGCGATTATGATCTACAAAAATATTTCACTATTGAAATAGTATTCATATGGTTTCTATATAACTTGGTCACCAACGAAAAAAATCACCTGCTTCGGTAGCCGTATGGTCTAAGGCTTGCATATCGCGTTAGTCTAGACTCCCGATGACAGAATGGCAAGGATTTGAATCCCGAGCAGGTGTAATGAGAGCAGTTTTCTCTAAATGGTTTTCCACTGTACCCTTCCCGAAAATACCGGTGCACTTCCTTTAAATTCAATATTCCTTATCCTTAACTCATTAGCTTAGCTAGTACTGCGTATAGCCTGAACAGATATGAAAACGCGGTTCTAAAAAACAACTTAACAAATCAACGTTCATACTAGTAGAAATTATAGAAGATATTTCAACTTTATATACAAAGCTAAAAGTTAAGTTTGTAGTAACGATAATAACATACAGGGAGGTCTACTGTTCACAGAACTACTAGTAAGACTGTAGTAACGATAATAACATGGAGATGAGGGAGGTCTACTGTTCACAGAACTACTAGTAAGACTGTAGTAACGATAATAACACGGAGCGAGATCTATTGTTCACAGAACTACCAACGGTACAGATGCCGTCATAAATCAAGTGACCTCGAATTTTCCCCAAATCTTGAGTTTGTTGGAACTCACCAGAATTTCTCTCACCATGATTGTAAGCTCTGTCACTGGACATTTTCATAGTTAGGAACCTTAACCATAACCTCAGACCTTAGTGATGACTAGTGGTGTAACCAGAAATATACTTTTAGGGTGAAGGAAGAAACTAAGTTTTATTTATTTCATTTTTTTTCTCTTTTTTACCAATAAAACCAGTCTTCATTGTTATATAAAATAGTTTTAATATGTTAAAGCTTTTTTAAATAATACTACCCTCTAGGAGGTGAGAGGAGGCCAATCATCACTTACCCTTCCCCTCTTACCCCTGTGTGAACTTCTGGGGTGGCGAGAAAACTTTTTAGCATCGCGTCTTACCACCCGTTCAGTTTATACGCTTATGTACTAATTCCACTAATGGTTTTAGGGATTAGGAAAGGTTATCATAAGAGGAAGTGTATCCGTATTTGAGTTGAAGGGGAGTTTAAAACAATTTTGGTAAAACCATCCTCAGTACACCCAACCAAGATCTGAAACTTAATCTTCCCGTTATCGGCAGTCTAGTCTCCTGCGAGTGTAGTACCTTAGACTATGCGGCCACTGATTACGATATTCTATCTCTTTGTTAAATTTAAAAAAAAATTAGCTCAAGAACCTTGAATATATCTATCCAAAGTAAACATGACTCAATATTTCATTTTAAATAGTAATGGTATCATTTTTCTTTTGGAACGAACCTATTTGCTTAAATTACTTTTTTGGTTTGGTTATGATTTCTAAATTGACAGACATGTGTAAACGCAGTGGTTATCATTTAACATTTTATGTAAATGTTTATCCTTGTACAATGTTATTTTTCCAACCTAGTTGCTTTACTTTTAATATTTGCTTTAATTTCGTCACAAAATGAGCGAAACTCTATTGAAAAAACATGTCATTATTTCAAATAATAGCTAGGGATGTGTACTTTACCATTTCATTTATGAATGGTGGTAAACTGGTATATTAGGTTCAATTAAATTGTCCGAAAGAGTTTATTTATTTTTTATTTAAAAACCAAGTGATATGTGATGCCACGTCTCTCTTTTTTTTAATTAATGGCCAGTAAAAAAAAAGACCACATTAAACACCTTTCAGTTGACATTCAATGGTTAAATTAAACCAACATTTTACAGTTAAATTCCTGTTTAAATTTAACCAGATCGTGGTTTCACCAAACCAAAATCACCACTTCTCATCACCAAAAATCAGTGTCAAACAATGGTGAGTGGTTAACCGAAATCATTTTATAAGTTACTTGAATTTGATTAAAAAGAACATAATATTGGTTTGTCTGGGAATGAAACATTTTTGGCTGTGATTTACCTGTCACATAAAACATTGGCTCTATTTTAAAACCATCTCATGAATTTATCCTGTTTAGAAAAAATTGTAATCTAAAATATTTTTCAAACATTAACTTCCGTCCAATGAAACTAAAATATGAGATTTTACATAAAGTTTGGACTAATGTTAATTGTTTATGGGTCTGACATTTAAAAAATGTTTATTATTATCTGTCCTACTGTCTATGGCAGCTCATTTAGTGGTTTACAATATCTATAGAATATGTTTCATTTTTAGTCCATTAATCATGAACAAAACTAGAAAGTTTAATCAAACAACACTAAGACTACTGTTCAAACTATATTTAGGATGAAATCAAATTAAATTTTGAATGAGGCAGGCTTAATTATCATCACAATCCTGTGTAGGTGAGTTGTGGCATAATCTTGAAATAGTGTATGAGTTGCGGCCCGGCTTTTTGAGAGAGAGAGTGTGTTATGAGTTGTGTCCACCAAACTAGCAGTGTGATTTTTATCATTATGCCTTATATTTCAGATATATACTTATCATCGTCTCATGTCGACATCCCTCGTAATAACCAAACCTCCTCAGTTCTTGTCGTTCAATGGTTGTGGCAAAAAATTGAAGGTTTATTAGGTTAGGTTAGGTTAACAACCCAGACCACAATTCATACGTGGTTCTAAAAATGTGGGGCTGAAATTCAACTGTCTCTTTAGAGGTAAACAACTCGACTGTCTCTTTAGAGGTAAACAACTCGACTGTCTCTTTAGAGGTAAACAACTCGACTGTCTCTTTAGAGGTAAACAACTCACCTGCAGCCTCAAAATCTGTTGGATATATTTTGATCTTAGCCTCCCAACCTAACCTAACCTAACACTATACATTATATATTATACAAGACCCGCATAAGTGAGCTCGCGGTCTAACTGTCAAGCTCATTTAGTCTGGTTCAATGGTGATGGGAAGGTTCGGGTTTTAGTCCAAGTCTGTTGTAACGAAGGTGGTATTCTCTAAACGCCTTACCAATATCCCTTAGCTAATACTTGGATGTATTTCCTCTAAAATTAACCTTTCTCATCCCTCTCTAGCCCATTGACGTATAGTCCGAACATGTATTAATACTAGTTATAAAAAAAATCCAGTAAAAGTAAAGTATCTTGGATGGTAACGATTTGATCCAACTGATCTTAGAGAAAATGATAGCGAGGATAAAGTTTAAGTATTCATTAAACCCGAGAATCTATATTGAGAAAAGATAAATCCATAGTAATCGCATCCAGCCAAGATTCAAACTCCAAACTTCCGTGTCATGAGTCTAACTGAGAATACCCTTGTAAATATACATAGTTCAGACTCAAACACGCCTGGTAGTTGCGAAATGAACCGAAACACACATGAACGTAGGCACGTACGCCCTTTGAACGGATGGCTCATAGAGGTATCCCATGTAATGGTTTCCTTCTAGAGGGGTGGGGGAGGGGAGGAATAAAATGAGATCGCAAAAGACCAGAATCAGGTGGTATTGCACCTTTTAACCTCTCCGAAGAGAAATTAGATTACCCATTCCCGCCGTTATTGGAAAAAAAAATTACCCTAACATTGGTTCCGAAAGACCCTCTAAGTAGTGCAGGGGCTCAATTTAATGGCACTATTTGCAAATAAGAATCTAAAACGCGTGTGGTCGTGGATAACGCTATCTCAACGGGAGGTGCAAACGTACACACACAACTAAGGAGCGTAACGTAATATTTAATGTTATCATTTATTCACAACTTAACATTAATTCATATTTTAATAATTTGAATAGTATTGTATTGCTAAATTATCAGATTTTACTATTTATTCTAAACGGTACGATATCAAGCTATTTCAACCTGGCGGGCCACTCAAAATATATTTAGTTTAGCACCCTGTCTCAAGTGAATTGAATTAATGATAGTAAGTAATCGATAGTGTGTCTATAAAGCGTAGTTTGTTGAGGTTTGGGATATATAGTTAGATTGACGTCTTAAATGGTGTGGACAGCGGTTATTCTTTTATGAATAATATTGTGCACTATTTTACAGAGTATTAATTTGTTTTATATTTACTTAATCACCAAAGAAAGATAACTATCAACATCAAATCTAAGAAGAAATTAGAGGAAATATTTCAACTTTAAATCTTAAATAAATATTACAAGTGTAGTAACGAAAAGATCATTGAGATAGCTCCACTGTTCACATAACTATTGACTAATAAAATATCCAGAACCATTGAAAATTTCATTTTGAAGCTGAAGAATACAATAATCTGTAGTTTGTTTGGACCTGTCATCCTCTTATTTCTTTTCCATTTCAGTATTTTCAAGATAAATGTTTACGAGGTGGTGGGTGGTTTTGGCAGAAATTCTCCTCTTGTTGACATCGTGTTTTGTATGTTTCCGCTAACTCTTGTTTTTATTCCGAAACACCAAACAATCACGTACACAAACACGAGTATTGCTTTTGACAAGCGAACCATTCGCCGGAAAGTTCACGTACTGAAATAGCGTCAGGTTACACCTACAACCGACCAGCTCTCATTATTTAAAGTTCGTTTCGGTTAGACTGCTGAGTGACAGAATCAAATCGAATTAATATTTTTTATCAACATATTTGGTTGGATAAAAAAATGGCCTTGGAGGTTTGGAGAATGCTAATAAAAACTAACTAGTTTCTTTGCGTTCCCAGTAGACAGTGGCAGAACATGAAATATTCCTTTTACTTGGGATATAGAAAATATTTATCAAATTTATCGTTACTAAACTTTTTTACCGATTGGTAATTTTAGGATCAATAATATAATAATATTTAGCACCGCGTCTTATAACCCATTCCCGTTATACGCTTTAAGTACTAATTACTCTAATGGATTAGGAATTGGGAAGGTTGAATTAGAGGAAGTGAGCCCGCATTTGCGTGGATGGAGAGTGGAAAACCATTTAGGAAAAACCACTCCCAGTTCACCCGAACGAGATTCGAACCTCGATCTCCTCGTTCTCATCAGTCGAGCTCAACACGACAAGCGCGTTAGCCAACTACGCCACCGAGGCGGGTTTTAGGATCAAAAACTTTTGAGTTATAATTGATATGTGTTGATATGATTTAATATATTTTCTCTTGATTCACATGCAGTGTTTTACTTTTTTACTACTTTAGGTCTCTATACCTATTCGAGAGATAGTAAAAAAATCAATAAAATGTACTCGCATTTGCGTGAATGGAGAGAGTGAAACTTTTTAGAAAAAGTCACAATCAGTAAACCCAGTAGAAACATTGAAACCCGACTTTCATTTAACTCGTAATTAGTAGCCTTACACAGTTCTAAGTCCGACTCCTGATGCTAGTGTGCCTCCCAGCAGTCTCAGTGCAACTCCTGATGCTAGTGTGCCTCCCAGCAGTCTCGGTGCAACTCCTGATGCTAGTGTGCCTCCCAGCAGTCTCGGTGCAACTCCTGATGCTAGTGTGCCTCCCACCAGTATCGGTCCAACTCCTGATGCCGTCGTGGTTTGTTCCAGATGTGCCCACGGTACCTGTCGAGACGGTTCTCACCGAAGCCGGCTCCAACGTGACCTTGGCCTGCCCGGGCGTGAACGAGCACTCCATAGTCCTCATGCTGGAGTGGCTAACTCCCAACGTCAAGTTGGTGGAGTACATGGGGGAGAGTATGACGGTGTGGGAGCACCAGCACCGAGTCAACCTCCTACCCGAGACGTTCGGACTGTACTTCCATCCGGTGGTCGCTGAAGACAGCGCTGAGTACAGCTGCCTCGTCAACAATCGTCCCAAACCGGAGTCTATCATCCGGCTAATCGTTCAAGGTAGGCCTTACTTTGGTTCTCTGGTCTTTGGGCCGCTATGTGGTACCTGTAGCTTTTCGTGTATAGAGATATAAACACATCAGATATTGCTACCTAGAACTTACGAGGTATAGAGATATAAACACATCAGATATTGCTACCTAAGAACTTACGAGGTATAGAGATATAAACACATCAGATATTGCCACCTAGAACTTACGAGGTATAGAGATATAAACACATCAGATATTGCTACCTAGAACTTACGAGGTATAGATATATAAACACATCAGATATTGCCACCTAGAACTTACGAGGTATAGAGATATAAACACATCAGATATTGCTACCTAGACCTTATCATGTATAGAGACATAAATACATCAGATATTCGGTTGGGAGATAAGATGATAATTTATTCGAGTATCTTCGCGAATGTGTTGGGTTATATAATTTTGGCAGTGAGTGTAGCACTGGATGGAGAGGAATGTGTAGCATTTGTGGGTTACATACAATTTACTCCTATTCTATAAATACGGTCTGTAAATAACTGAATACAATTTTTAAAAATGATATCCATATGTTATAACAAAACATCAAAAAATGTGTATTTGTTTTATTTAATAAGGTTTGCATTACGCAAACAACTCCCTAGACACTTGAAACAGTAAAAAAAAATTAATGGACATTATTCAATCTAATATTTATAGCTATAAATTATGTGTAATTAATTAAAAGGAATTATAAATACGTAGAGTGACAATGTTGTAATATCGGATTAATGATATCGAGGACTAATCAAGGAGATATAATAAAATTATCCATTTATAAAAATAATTTATTGTTTAAAATTACGTAATTTAATTTCCATTTAACTGCTAATGAATTAAAAAATATATTTCATTCAAATGTTACTAGTTATTTCAATGTGTATATCTACGTCATATCTTACTGGATTAAATTTCAGCACCATACATTAATAATTGATTTCCGCCTGTTCGGTGGCTGCGTGGTCTGAAGCGTTTATCCTTGTGTTGGACTAGACTGACGAAGATAAGGGGTATAGGGATTCGATCCTGGTCGGGTTCACTGAGGTTTTTCCTACATGGTTTTCCACTCTCCCTCCATGCAAATACGGTCGCATTCCCTCTAAATTAAGCCATAATTATCCCTAACCCATTAATGCAATAAGTACATAGTCGTATAAATTGAACAGGTAGTAAGACACGGTACTAAACACAACAACAACAAAAAAAAAACTTTCTCCTAACAATGACCAATATAAAGCAGAAATATGTATGTTTTATTTTTTTATCAAGAAAGTTGTGTTTTGTCATATTTATTTCCCATTGCATATTGCTACACATTTAGGCTATAATCATTTTATCTACACTAATTGGTTAAGATTGAGGAAGTTTAATTTAAAACAAAGAGCACACAGATTCGTATAAAAGTCGAGTGGTAAACTACACCCCCAATACCGTCAGGTGCGATTCAAACCCCCGACCTTTCTGTCACCAGAAAACGAGATGAGTTGAGGCTTACGCCTTGATTTACGTGCACACCGATAGGGGTATTCCTGTAACCATATATCTTAATTTTATGTGAAAATACAAAAACTTCTAAACAATATTTAATTTATTTCCTAAAACTTCTTTGGCTCCATGGTCTAAAGCGCTACTCTTGTATAATACTATATTGCCGATGACAGGGAGATCAAAGTTTGAATCTTTGTCGGATATACTGGGAGGGGTGGTTATTTTTCCACTCTCCCTCCACGCAAATGCGGGTACGCTTCATCTGAATATAGCCTTCTTAGTTCCTAAAACTATTAGTGTAATTAGTACAAAAGCATATAACTCGAACAGGAACGTGGTGCTAAAAAAACAGTAAATAAACAGTAAAATTAGTCGCGCCATTTAAATGTTACTCAACAATTTTGAAAAGTTTCGGTAAATCTACTACAAAAAGCATCATGGTCCTAAATTAGTACTTAGCTCACCAAAATATCTTATTAAACTATTTATCTTGACTTGCCCGTATAGCTACAAATTATATTCACACACATTTTCTTCCTATGCTCTTTTTTATCTCTATGCAAAAAGAAGAAAGTCGTGTTATAGATAATGGATGTCCATGCCAAACTCTACAGAAAATGATGCTTTCTATTAAAGGACAGATATTTGGCTATATAGCGTCCGATACAGTTGAAACTCGCTCCACGAGAAACTGCCAAAAAGCTTATCTTCCTTTGGACGACTGCCATTCGCCAAGGGTGGTGTTGGGGGGGGGGNCGTGGTTCAACCCCCCGTCCTTTTTCCATCCACCCCTTTCTGTTTGTACGTGAGACGAAGCTGATTTCCCATTCTATTCTGACAGCTCCCGTTATGGCTGGATTATGTTGTAGAAGGGCAAGCTAGCGAGACCTTGTGACCCCATATTGCAAGCGGTTTATAAGAGTGTGTGGAGGGGTGGAGTGGAGTGGAGTGGAGGGAAGCACTGGCTTTTCTACACAAGATACTTCCTTGTCTTGACAACCACTTCAACCTACGTTTACATTCTATTTTCATTTTCTCTCGACTCCTTGAAGAGAGTGGTATTGTGATCATAAAAAAAAAAATCAAACTTGAGATTTTGATAAGTGTCGACGTTTCATGACCCCCTACAAATCGAAATGTGGTTTTTTGTGATGTTGTACGTCCGTCCATCCGTCTATTGTATCTCAAACTAGAGCCGACACAATTTTGGGGTCCAGGCTTTTCATAAGTTTCCCACGAAAGATTTTTTTTTAAATTAGTATTAACCCTAAAATTAAAGCCAGTTTAGGGTGACCTGGCGGTCTAGGGGTAAGGTGTCAAGACTTCTGTGCTGGGGTCCGGGGTTCAATCTTCGGTCCCAGCACAGATTTATCAGATTGGCAAACCCTTCCTTCACCTCTGACAAGACGTGTATTAATCACAACTTTTGAATGTGGGGAATGCCAGACCTCCACCGTGGTTCGGATACATGGTTAAACTGTAGGTCCTCCATTTCATCTCACAATCACCCCCTACCATTACACATTAGCGTAAGTGCGTATAACCCGAACGGGTAGTAAGAAGCGCTGCCAATAATAATAATAATAATAATAATAGTAATAATAAAGCTAGTTTACTGAAGGACAAAAGTAGGAAAAATTTATTCTCTCAAAACTTGCAATAACGACTTTAATCAACTCATATATAAAAATACTTTTTAGATTTTAAAAAACAAATAATTTGTTCGTGAAAATCACTTTAATGGCACTTTACATAAGCGAGAATTTCCAATTTTGATCATATCTTAGTAAATATTAGAAATATGAAAAAATTTTCATTGTAAAGATGTAAGTTAATAATAATAAATAAAAAACCCTTTTGTTAATCAAAATTTTCTGAGCTAAAAGCCAATATTTATATTTTTTATTCAAGTCTTTGGAAAATAAATTGATTGATTTTTATTTGGTGGATCGAGGCTACTCGTTTCTCACAGTTTCTGTATCAGTGTATATTATTTCATTAATACACTTTGAATGAGTGTTTCTGTAACAGTGTATAATATTATTTTGTTTAATAAATGTTGACGTTTTTAGTAAATGTCTCTATTTTAATATTAAAGAGTGAGAAAATATGGTAGGTGCACTTAACCATTTATTTTCAACAAAAAGTTGAAATCTTAAGTTAAAACAGTTTATTTTGGGGTGAAATATGTGTTTATAAGAGCTATCGTTTTCTATGGATGTATACATATTCTATTTATGTATATAATTTTATATACCTTTTCCGTTAATTTAAATTACGAAAAGGAATGTTTAACCGATCTTGACAAACGAACACTCATTTTAAAGGTTAGACATTATGGATGTCGACCAAATTAGTAGTATCCAACGGAAAAATAATTTTAATATAATGTCTAGCTTTCGTAGTGGCTCATTTGTGAACTAATTTATTGTTTTAAGGGCGTAGAAAGGGTTTGTTGATAAGGGTCAAGACCACCTGGAATTTGATAATATACGTATAAAAACTTCAATTGGTCAAATATATAGTAACTGTTCTTGTGGAATACCCTCACCAC
>CABFOW010000276.1:65884-92398 GCA_902141385.1 Timema californicum
CCCCCCGAGAAAAATAAATCCTTCTACGTCCTCGTTTTATTTACATCACCATGAAAAATCTGATTGATCTAAGATTGTATATCAGTAAATAAGATATTCCTCTTTTGTTGAAATAAAAAAAATTACAATTCAATTTTTAATTGAGTGTTTTGGGGCAACAAATATAAATACTATGGTAACAATTCATAGAGATGAAAGAGGGGTAGTTTTTAAGTTTAATAATATTTTTTATTTATTTGAGGTAGTTATTTAATGTGCACTTTCTGAACCGAATGATAATATCAGTACACGATAATATATATAAGCAAGCGTGAAAGGGCCTACCACTTTTACCAGTAAAGAAATTCCCTCATAAATTCCAGGGTTCTCTTACATTCCACAATTGAAGGGACTGACGTCTTTACTTATAACCTTCTAAGGAAGTTATGCCATGGATTTTTATCGCTCAAGATAAATCCGTTGACCTCGGCCGGGTTTGAACCCATGAACATCGGATCCTGAGGTGAGCACTTTAATCCAAGACCATTGAGGTTGACAAAGTATTTTTAAAGTTCTCATCGAGCTGTGAATGGGGAAACACACGTAAGGAGTCATTCTTGAGTTGATGTGAATATCGTGGTATGAATCATGATTAGGTTTAGGCTTTTTTCTAAATAGTTTACCAATCTTCTTCTACGTAAATGTAGGTACACTTAATCAAAATTCAACCTTCCTCATCCTTAATACATTAGCTTAATTAGTACAGACGTGTATAACTAAACGGTGTTAAAAATAAATAAAAATATATTCCCAGTAGTGTAAGCCACGAATTAAAACGTGTTGATTTTAAAGAAAAGGATCATAAGAATAGTTGATGGATGCAGGGGAATAAAAGTGGTGATAGTCAAACTAAACTTTTTACCAGGACGAATTTTATATATCAAGCTCCATTAAGACCACGGTAAATAATTTTTTTTAAAATTAAATTAGATATAACAGAGACCTCTATTATCCTTAGTTTAGTACATTAGAAAGTTTCATGATTGGCTAAGAGATGGCAGTACTAACTCATTTGGAGTTATAATAGGAATTTTCACCTTTTCCCCCTGTACCTTTCTTATATGAAGGGCGTTAACGATTAAAAACCACAACGTTATAAACCCCTTTAGGCCAACCTCAGTTTTAAAGAGATGAGCGCACGCTCGTGGTTTGTGATATTACCTCTCAATGAACATGTATTTGACCCAGACATTTGACTATATTTAACTAGCATCGATATACTTTATATACACATTTATATATATATACACTCTTATTTAAAGTGTGTATATATATATATATATACACTCTTATTTAAAATGGCCAATTTTATGAATAAGTTTGTTCAACAGAGAACACTAACTCTCCGTGTAAAAAAAGGAAAGAACATTTAGTTTATGAGTTAACATTGAAAAAGTTTCAATAATTATTGTAAAAATAAAAATTATTTAGGTATATTTATTATTACTATTATTAACTTTTTCATTAGTTAAAAGACTTAAACTAGCAAAAAAAAATGTAACTTTGTATATTTTTTTTTACAAAACTCTTATTTTTAATTAGTGTTACTCTAAAATGTATGATTTATCTACCAATGACTTCAAACTATCAACTTTAAGGACATCGCCTAATTGATGAGGAATTTATTCACACTGTGGGATTGATGGTTAACCGGCTCCTGTGGATGCATGGTCTAAGGCGTCACTCTCAGCTTATACTGGCTTGTTGATTATGGGGATATCGGGGTTTGAATCCTGGATGGGTCTACTGAAGGTGGTTTTTCCTATATGGCTTTCCACTCTCTATCCACGCAAATGCAGGTAGATAACCTCTAAAATGATACCTTCCTCATCCTTACCCCATTTGAGTAATTATCACACATGCATATTGTCTGAACAGGTGGTAAGATGTGGTGATATATATAAATTTCACCTATTCATTCAAAGGAATTGGTACTTAATTGACTAACGAGTGCTCCACTGAGGTATAACATCATACACTGTCTACCCTGGCAACACTTTACGGCACGAAACGGTGAATTTTATTTAGCACCGCGTCTTACTATCCGTTTGGGTTACACGCATATGTACTGATTACACTCATGGGTTAGGGACAAGGAAGGCTTAATTTAGAAGTAAATGCACCCGCGTTTGCGTGGAGATAGAAAGAGTGGAAAACCATTGAGGAAAAACCACCCTTAATGCACCCGACTTGGATCGAACCCTGATCTCCCAGTCTTCGGCAGTCTAGTACAGCATAAACCACGGCACGGTAATATCTAGTCTCAGCAGTTCTTGAGTATCTGTTATTAGAATCTAGGAATTCGATGACAGCTATTTCTCTTAGTTTAAAAAGTTTCTTATTCAATGTCAATATTTTCACGACATACCTTTAACAATTGTTGAGATGACTATAAATAGAAAATCAAACTAAACACATCTCCCGTAGCAATTTTATAAATTCTTTAGAGAATAGCATCCAAATTTGATCAAACTAAAAATAATGTAAAATTCCCAAATTTAAATTTTCATAGAATAATAAAAAAGCACATATATATATATATATATATATACTTACATAAGAAATTTTAATTTATAGAATGATTAATCAAAATACACTTTTAAAAATGAGTGCACTATAAGTAAAAAAAAATATTATCATAACCAAAATATGCTTACGTATTTATTTTATATTGTTCTAAAGCAGATATATAAATATATTTATTATAAAATGAATAATTCCGCAGTAAAACTAATGGGGCTCTAGATTAATAAAATATATAAAAAAGTTCTTTCTTTGATATATAATAGCAAATAGTAGAATAATTATGATTTCATTAGTTTAGAAAGGTACAGTAAACTAACGGCTTACCTTCAGAGCCTAAACCTACTAGTTCGCTAATACGAATAATCAAATAAGTTTAAACCCGTGGCCTAACAGCACCCAAAGTATCACAATTACTTTAAAATATATTAGAATTGATCTGATATACACGTTAAACCCAAAATATTAATGTTCGAGAGCTCGGTAAAGTCCCGAAAGAGCCTTTTCGTGAATGATACTGTATCTCTTTATTTATTCTGCCATAAAATGAAATGAAACACTTTGCATAATCCTTCGAATATATAGCCCACCGAATATCTCCAATCCTAACAGTTTGGTTGGAGTTCAGCCTCAACTTTATGTGGCTTTCTTCCTAAATTATACTATTTAATTGAGTAGAGTACTTGCAAGTGTACACAAGTTTGATAAGGTGATGAAAGATATATATATATGAAATTCAAAATAATGCAGCATAATTTTCATAAAAATGCAATTATATAAGTTTAGCAAAATAGATTATCATTTGTACAGTACATTGGTATTAAATGATGAATTTTTCCAACCATTGCAAATTATATGCAAAATCACATATATCCTCAATGGCATTATGAACTCAGTTTACTGCAGTACTTGCTAAAGTACCTATACCAATCTTGTGCTAGTTCCATCCAGTCCACCTCATTGCACCCTATCCCTATCTTGAGATAGTTCTATCCAATCCACCTCATCATACCCTATCTATATATTGAGAGTTCTATCCAGTCCACCTCATCATGCCCTATCCCTATCTTGAGATAGTTATGTCCAGTTCACTTCATTACACCATATCCCTATCTTGAGGTAGTTATATCCAGTCCACCTCAATACACCCTATCTTTAACATGAGCTAGTTCCATCCAGTCCACCTCACTACACCCTATATTTATCTTGAGCTAGTTCTATCCAGTCCACCTCATACCCTATCCCTATCTTGATCTAGCTCTATCCAGTCCACCTCATCATACCCTATCCCTATCTTGAGCTAGCTCTATCCAGGCCACCTCATCATACCCTATCCCTATCTTGAGCTAGTTTTATCCAGTCCACCTCATTATACCCTATCCCTATCTTGAGCTAGCTCTATCCAGTCCACCTCATCATACCCTATCCCTATCTTGAGCTAGTTCTATCCAGTCCACCTCATCATACCCTATCCCTATCTTGAGCTAGTTCTATCCAGTCCACCTCATCATACCCTATACCTATCTTGAGCTAGTTCTATCCAGTCTACCTCATACCCTATCCCTATCTTGATCTAGCTCTATCCAGTCCACCTCATCATACCCTATCCCTATCTTGAGCTAGCTCTATCCAGTCCACCTCATCATACCCTATACCTATCTTGAGCTAGCTCTATCCAGTCTACCTCATTACACCCTATCCCTATCTTGAGCTAGTTCTATCCAGTCCACCTCATACCCCCTAAGTCTTCACAATGGTCTCTTCCCACTGGGTTTGCCGCGTGTCCTGGCCACCATAATCTACGAGACTTGATTTACCTTTCAATATCTAGGTATGAGTACAGGGTATGCAACTAAAATGAACACTCACTTTGTCAAGATTAATTTGAATTATTTATTTTTTATTATTATATTATTTGCACTTAAATGCAATGTCTGTTAAACATCTTGGTCATTTTTTTTAGCACCACGTTTTAATACCCGTTCGAGCTATACGCTGTATTTATTATTTACTTTATAAGAAGATAATGTTTGGCTTACGTTCTTGAGATATAATACTTAATTAAACACTAGACTAATAATATTTATAAACGGATATCTAGTGATGACTTTGTAAATATAACGCGAACTAAACTATAATCTCTAACGTGAACATAAATCAAGTTATAAAAGTGAGATGGTCCAAAGCGTCACTCTCGTGTTAGATTGGCTTGATGAAAGATATATCTGGGTTTGAGTATCGTTAGGGTCTAATCAGAGTTGTTTTTACTAAATAGTTTCCCACTCTATCTCCACGCAAATCCGGATAAATTACCTCTAAAATGCTTCCTACCTCATGATAATTATCATATAAGCGTGTAACTTGAATGGGTAGTAAGACATTGGTATATAAAAAAAGTGGGAATCAATGTTCACAGTTAGTACGTCTGGAAAAAAATATTACGCCGCGCTCTATTCTGGAATAACCTTAGTCCAAACTTCATAATGTTCAAATGTTTTTATAAACCTACACTATTTCCACATTGACCTAAAAGCCTTTCCAACCCTTGAAACTGTTTTCATCACCCTGCGTTGTTACCACCACACTGACCTAAAAAAAAACCTTTCTAACACTTGAAATGGTTGGAAATGTCACAGCTCATAAGCGCAAGTTACCTCTTTTTACTATCACTACCCTTTGGAGTCTCTCCGCTCATTATATATTTCATCAGTAGACCTCGGCATCGTACTTATATATAATAAAAGGTTATTTGAAAATCAATTTTATTTATAAACAATGTATTGGGATATATATATAGGCCTACACACACAAACACACAAGGTCAAATTTACACTTCCAGTTGTCAATTTTCATCGTACGGTACATCCAAATTGTTCTAATTATATGGTATTATCATCCAAAACAAACGCAGTTTCAAATCATACTCGCACCTATGACCACATGGACAAAGATTTCAGTCTCAAATTTTATTGATCGGGGCAAGAATGGGAAATGAAAGGAGAGGTTGTGTAGCCAACCCCCGTTTTGGGAAGAGAGCAAAGCATTTTAATCAAATATATGTAGACTTGATATTATGTAGATATTCCACTACACACACTAGGTTGAGATGGAAGTAATTATTTTTTTAGTCACGCGTGTTACTACCCGTTCAGGTTATACGTTTGGATGGAATTCATTCGAAATATTTGTACACTTTTTACACCAAAACATTTCTCCAGCTCAAATAAATATGATATTGCTAAATTCCATTTATTTAGTCTAATTTAATTTATGTAGTTATCTAAACAGTTTTTGAATATTCATCCCAGGGAAAAATTACATTTGACACGAAACATTTTAAATGAAGAGGAAAGGTCATGATTAAATTACGCAATTCATAAGTCAAATAAAAAAAACTGTTGTCTACTATGTATATAAAATTTAGCTAAATGTATCTACCATAAAAATATTATTTTCATTCTGGCCAAAAAGTGCTTCTTTTTACAGAAACTGAAAAAAAAACCTGACCATAGTTCCATAGCACAAAAAATTAAAATTCCCAATGGGACGAAATCACTGAAGATATTTTCGATTCATTGTATGCTTCAGCCCAAGGTATTATTATATGTTCGCCACTGGTGTTTATTTAACACGCGTATCTTATTTTAGATTGTAAAACGATTTCATCCATATAAATTACTTTCTAATCTAATGCGTACTGTGGACATAATCCACTGCGGATTTTGGCCAGTCTCATTTTAACTTTATTTATTTAAAAATAACCTGCATCCTTATGTGTAGCACTCTTTCAGTGTTATTTGCTATTTCAAAAAAGAAACTTATATATTATTCATTATTTAAATTTCCTATTTTATTTATTTATTTATCACCCACATCGGTGACCTCATGGTTTAAGGCATTACTCTCACAGTAAACAGGACTATCGATGGTTTGTAGATTGAAGTTTGAATTTCAGTCGGGTCTATTTAAGGTGGTTTTCCGAAATTGTGTTTCTCTCTCTCTCCCTGCATGCAAATATGGTTACACTTCTTATAAATATAGCCTCCATTATCTCTACAACTCACTAGTTTATTCAGCACATAAGCGTATGACCCGAACGTGTAGTGGACGCGTTACCAAAAAAACTTATCAACTTATACTTTCTCTCAACACCTCGGATAGAGAAGTATTGTAATCGTCAAAAAATTGGTCTTAACATTTTTATAAATTTAGACATTTCTTGACCCCCTAAAACCAAAGTGATTTTCGCGATTCCGTCTGTCTGTCCGTCAGTTTGTCTGTATCTCGGACTAGAGCTGAAATAATTTTAACGATCAGGCTAAAACTTGGTGTCAAGGATTTCCAGAAGATCGCCCGGAAAGGTTTTTGGAATTAAATATCCAACCCTAAATTTAAGGGTAGTTTACTGAAGGCCAAAAAGAGAACTAGATTTTCTCTAAGATCTAACTATTTTGATTAAGTTCATTATCTAAGTATTGTTTGAAATGACTTAATAAATGGCAATGCTCTTTTTCCTATGAAAATAAGTGTCTGTAAAATAATATATTATTTCATTTATGCTCTTTGATGGTTTGTTTCTTTTAAAACGTATATAATCTTGCTACACAAATCTTAAGGAGTTTTTACTAAATGTTTCTATATTAAGATATAAAGTCTGCGTGGTGCTCCGCAACATTTGTTTTAAATTGTTACGGAAACTGAACAATATTGATGGATGATTAGAATATAATACGGCAACTATATATTTTTATCATATTTTTAATTTGATTTATTTTTAATTGTTTAACTAGATTTAAAATAGATGTATCAACTATGATATTTTGCCTAGTTTAGAAAATATATTTGACCCAGTTTGAATCATTTATTAGGTAGCTTATACTGTAAATAATTTAAGTGATTAAGGAACTTAAATCTCCAAATAGTCAAACCCGTCTTGGTGTATGCCGACATTTTTGGACGTAGAGGATGGTGGTGGTGGTGGGGGAGGGGGAGAAGGGGTGATGGCTGGGCCTTGGGTCCGAAAAACAAGAACTGATGGAAGGTAGCTGCGAGAAGGGAAAGCATGGACTCCAAACTAATTACAGACAAATGGTGTAATTAGGCTCAGCATGTGGCAGCTTGACTTGACAGCCGGTAACAGCTGATGAGAGGGAGGGAGAAGTTGAAAGGTTTCAAGGAAGTAGAAACACAAATCATACGTTGCGTGCGTGCGTGCGTGCGTGCGTGCGTGCAGCACAGTACACCCCTTTACTAAAAATATTCACTCACCAAAACACATGTTTTTTGTGTACCATCTCTTACTACCCATCAAGACTACACACGGAAAAAACAAATTTTTAAACTTTTATAAATGAGCCATATATATAATAACATCGCTTCGGTGGCCGCATGGTCTAAGACGCTACCCTCGCAATGGACTGGACTACCGAAGACGGGGTATTGGGGTTCGATCTTGGTCAGATGCATTGAGGAAGTTTTTCCGTCGCTCTTCCTCCCCACAAATTCTGGTGCACTTCATCTAAATATAACCTTACTAAACCCTAACACAATAGTGTAGTTAGTACATAGGCGTATAAACCGAGCGAGTAGTAAGACGCGGAGCTAAATAATACATATATATATACTTAACAATATATTTCCTAAGCAATCCTATTCCTTATCTCAGTGTGTCTTCTGAGGTATCGGTCATTGATTCCCGACATGGGCGAAACATTTATCATTGGTGAAATGTAGGTTTACCTTTTCAGTGATAAATTAACATCCGGCAACTGGATGTTGTGCATGTACTAACTTTAAGTTATAATATAAAGCATATGAAGCCACGACAGGCCCAACAATCCGGTGGGGGGAAATATATGACGTGAATAAAAAAAACTGACCACAGGCTGGAAACAGTCATGGACGTATGTTATAATTTCCTAAACCAATTTAATGTTAAAATATATTTTTCAGGATAGTTTTTACAACAAGTATATCTACATCAGTGGGCACACAGACAAGACGACACTCATTTATAAGCTAGCTGGCTAGTGACCAGAATAACAGGGTTCATGTCTCTACGATGGTTCTGAGCGATTTATCTTAAGGGATATTTCTTATTTTCTTCAGGTAATATGTCTTTGCTACCCGAAAGGGCTATCTCCATATCTTGTTTATTGATATAGGGTCTTAGTGTCAAGGTAAGACTGCTACCTTTCATGGTAAACGCAGTGTACGTATTATAATAATAAAAATAGTAATTTACCCTAATAACATATTAAACTCGACAATATTTATTTATCAGCTTTAAGATTTAATACATTTTCCCAAATTGGGATTTTTAAAAGTAATTAAGTGGAATATAAATGCATAAGAATGGATCCAGTAGCTTTTTGATTAGTCAGTAAATATCCTTTTCTTTTATCACACGCTTTGATTTATCCATCCTTACGGGCTTGTTTATAGATGCACTCGGGTGACCTGGGGGTCTAGGGGTATGGTGTCAGACTTCTACGCTGGCGGCCGGGGTTCAATCCTCGGTCCCGGCAAAGATTTATTTGATTACCAAACCCTTCCTTCACCTCTGACAAGACATCACACCTCTGACAAGACATCTTGTGAATGTGGGGAATGCCAGGCCTCCACCGTCGTTCGGATTCCACGTTAAACTGTATGTCCTTCATTTCATCTCACAATCACCCTATCATTACACATTAGCGTTAGTGCGTATAACCCGAACGGGTAGTAAGACGCGGTGCTAATAATAATAATATAGATGCACTCAATATACTCAACAAGGATTATAACCACAACCTTCCCCATACCGAGAAATCGCACAAGAAATGACGCCTTAGCCTACATGTCCATCAATGGGAATGGATTCACACGTGAATAAAATATTTAATATTTATGGAAATACCTTATTTTGATATTAATAAGTGCATTTCCCCAAGTCGATCACAAATCTATAACATTATTGCTTTTGAACATGAACTGTAATTTATACAAGTATAGAATTCAATTTACATTTATACATTTTCTATTCAAATTATTTGACAATTTATTCTAGAATAACATTTTTTGGGGACTATTTTATTTTATTAAATTTTCAGTTTTCAAGAATAGGCAACACAGTTACACCAAATCCCATAGGTTGATTGTTATTCAACAACTGTTGAAAATTGTAAGGAGTAGAAAGTAGAAAGATAAAAAAATACGAGGCAGGATAAATGTTGGTCAAATGTACACCATATCTTGTACTAAGATAGCCCCAGAGCTCTTGAATGTGTGTCTGGAGCCCTGTGTTACCATCAAACCCATCTAAACATTGGACCAGAAGAGCGTTGGGTAAAGATGGGTAAGCCACCAAATTCGATAAGCCCTTGTCAACAGGACAACATCACATCCCTGGGAAACTCGGATGGTTTTTGAAAGAATCACTATTGCGTCAAGTAGGAGTTTTCTTTAAAAAAATACAAATTCCATATAGAAAATTGTAGTAAATATATATATATTAAACTATATTATTAATTTTCACATAAGACGAAATTCAAAACTAGTTTTATAAACTGTTTTAACTGTTTTAAAAATATACGAAACATAAATATACATTATATGGACATTAAATACATTCTCACCCTTTCCAACGTAATCTTTTTTTAAAAATAAAATAAATTACAAATTAATATACTATGAAAACCTTATTTTTAAAAAATAGATGTGTCATTTAAATATTTTGTTAATAGGTTTGTATCATGCTTTAAATACCTTAAAATATATTTTTTCTAAATGACCTAATGTCTATGCCAAATTCAAAAATAAAATTTCAAGCAAAATAAAATTTCAAGCAAAATTAGATATTATTGATGAATATTTTTATTCTATTTTAAAATAAATAATAGATTTAATCACATGTGTACATATTTTTGTCATGCTTTTTGAATAGTTATATTTACTAACAATTTTTTTTCGGGGGTGGGGGGGAGTTTGACCTGGTGGTCTAGGGGTAAGGTGTCGGATTTGTGTGGGTTTCAATCCTCGGTCCCAGCACAGATTTATCTGATTACCAAACCCTTCCTTCACCTCTGAAAAGACGTGTATTAATCACAATTTGTGAATGTGGGAGTGTCAGGCCTCCACCGTGGTTCGGATCACACGTTAAATTGTAGGTTCTCCATTTCATCTCACAATCACCCTACCACTACACATTAGCGTAAGTGTGTACAACCCGAACGGGTAGTAAGACGCGGTGGTAATAATAATAATAATAATCTTTTTCATTCGATTAGATATTACTGTACAGACTGTAGAGTACATAAATCAATGTCACGTGTTTATGATTTCCGTGTCTGGAAATGGGCCCACACCTTGAAGCCCTTGGAACTATTCTTGTCTGAAAATTGGATTAGAAAGTTATACATTTCTTAAAGAGAGTAAAATAGAAATACAAGACTCTTTACTAAAGGAATGTACTAATATCCACATAATAGTAACATGTTATGACAACTGACAACTTGTGTGATTTAAGGATCACTGCTGACTGACACCACGTTACCTATAATGGATCAGATTACTCTAGTCCATGTTAAAATTAAAATATACGCGTTGTAAACTTAATTTTGGGCTGTCCCTTGTAATATTAGAATATTAATATTATTTGGTGTTTTCATGGAATTCGGCGTTAACCCACTGATATATTTAAATCTCTTAAAATAAGTCAAAGGAAATATATGAAAACATACTCTCTTCTCTAATGTAATGTTCCAATTCTTTGGTCTTAGTTTCTAAGAACTTGTGTTAGATAGTTTTTTTTATTCTTGTCAACATAAAAAAGGTTTCCGCTATTGAACAATAAAATAATTCCTCCCTCCCTGAACGGTAAACAAAACTGTTTTACGATTTCTAATTTTTTTTCTTTCTAAAACCAAAAGTTATTGATCTTAAAACTTTAAAGTGTGGTCTCTTTTATTAAAGTTTTCACTTTTATGGCAATGTTACCCGCCTCGGTGGCGTAGTTGGCTAACGCGCTTGTCGTGTTGAGCTCTACTACCGAGGGCGGGGAGATCGAGGTTCGAATCTCGGTCGGTTGAACTGGATGTGGTTTTTCCTAAATGGTTTTCCACTCTCCCTCCACGCAAATGCGGGTTCACTTCATCTAATTCAACCTTCCCAACTCCCAATCAATTAGCGTAGTTAATATTTAAAGAGTATGAACCAAACGGGTAGTAAGACGCGGTGCTAAATAATAATAGATTTATGGCAATGTTAGTAAAAATATCGACCTAATTTCTATTTAGAAATGATATTTAAATTAGACTTTCTAAACAAGTTGTAATTTTATTAGCACCACGTCTTAATACCCATTCAGGCTATGCGTGGACACAGCTATCACGATAATGTGGCATAGATGGCTAAGGTTGAGTTCAGAGGAAGTGTACCTACTTTTGTGTGGAGGGAATTTGAAAACCATTTTGTAAAAAACGCCTTGTATAATCCCGACTGGTATTTTGACCTATATATTCCAATCATCGGCAGTTCACCCTACTGGGAGAGTAATGCCTTAGTCCATTTGACCATCGGAGAAGGTTAAACTAAATCAGTATACAACTTACAAACTAACCCAACAAAACTTTAACGAAACCTCGGAGTCCTTGTTAATATAGTCATCACCCATAGTGGAAAACAAAAAATTTCATCATTTGTGCATTTTTCTACCGTTCCAAGAATCAAACCTAGAGCTCTTAACTAAGTAGGCAGATACTGCACCAAATAAGCTTATTTTCAAATTAGGTACACTTAACGTGAACTTTCTAAATCGACCGATTACCAACTAATTCCTCTTTATAACAGGTCGATTTATATTTGCGAAAGGGCTGGTTTCTGTTTAATATGGTAAAAATTAGTGCATCCTTGGTATCAATATTCGTCACCTTTCAGATAATTGAGAAATTCTAAAGAATTTTGTCAAAATAATATCCCCCTAATATTAACGTTTTCAATAAATTTAAGGTATCTTAATGGTTGAAGATAGCCACAAGTTTTAAATCTATCTCATTTTATGCCTTTTAGTTCTGGAAAAGCCTGTTTAGGTGTTATTTTCATCTTTGTTAAGTGGCAATCATTTTATATTAAAACAAAGTTTTATGCTACAGTTCATTTTGTTATCGCTTCCTGCGGCTTCGGGGGTAATTGGTTAATGTCACGACGGCAACGTTGTGTTCCAACCCGTGGGGGTAGGGGTAGGAAAAAGGTCGTCGAGATTGTTCCGGCAACGTTAGTCACGGCGGAACAGAAGGATCCCGAGCTGGGGTGGTAGGGTACTGGTACTGGTAACGGCAATCGTGGTGGGAGGTAGGATAGAGTCCCGGCAACATGAGTCGCGGCGGGAGGTAGGATAGAGTCCCGGCAACGTGAGTCGCGGCGGGAGGTAGGAGAGAGTCCCGGCAACGTGAGTCGCGGCGGGAGGTAGGAGAGAGTCCCGGCAACGTGAGTCGCGGCGGGAGGTAGGAGAGAGTCCCGGCAACGTGAGTCGCGGCGGGAGGTAGGAGAGAGTCCCGGCAACGTGAGTCGCGGCGGGAGGTAGGAGAGAGTCCCGGCAACGTGAGTCGCGGCGGGAGGTAGGAGAGAGTCCCGGCAACGTGAGTCGCTGCGGGAGTTAGGAGAGAGTCCCGGCAACGTGAGTCGCGGCGGGAGGTAGGAGAGAGTCCCGACAACGTGAGTCGCAGCGGGAGGTAAATGATGACGGTGGAAGGAGAGGGAGTTCAGACAAAATTGCTCTTTCAAACGGCACACCTGGGTTGGGTAGCTACTTTTCGACTGGCCTCTGACTGAGGAACCACCGTGATAAATTACCTCCAATGCTGCCTGGCCATGTCCAATGGGAGAAAAGGGAGATTCTCATTGGTGCGGTAAAACGTGAGCGATAGTGGCCGCCAAGCGAGCCAATAGAAAGAGGAGTTCCCATTGGCGCTGTGTACAGTGGGGACAGCGTCACGGATGGCTTAGAGAACGTGGAATGTGGAGCGGTCCCGGCAATAGAGTGGGTGGATGACGTGGCCTGTGCAAGTGTGGAGGAAAGATACAAGGGCCAGCTGAACAGTGAGGCACAAGAAGTTTTTATCTCACAGTAATAGGAGACGGGTAGAATCATATTAAACGTAACTTACATCACCCTAAAATTTTATTATGCTTGATACAACCGTTTTTGAGATCTGTACTTCCAAAAATGAGACTACAAACCCATCCAGTCACGCACCAAATTCTAATCCCAAATCCTTCTTGGGGAATAGGATAAAATAATTAATATTATACATTTTCATAACACTTTAATGTGAATTTCTTTCTTCCGTGGTGTTTTACACAACGTTTGACATTTATCTTGTATAATGTGTGTGTGTGTGTTTTGTGTATATATGTATATATTACATTGTTTATTTTTAAATTTCGTACGAGATAAAACCAAATAGGATGACAAAACTTGAAAATAAAGCCGAATCTCTGTAGTGTCACCTGAAGAGCAATGTTTTCTCTTGCATGTGATTATATCCTTCTATCCTTCCGCTACTATAACCCCCGTCCTTCTCCACGCACACACACACACACACACACACACACACACACACACACACAAATACAACTGAGCCGTTTACGAGCAAGCAAAATCCATTTAGAAATTTGAATGCGGCTCCAAAACTAGAAATAAACGATGAAGATGAATTTATCTCTGAAAATATAATCGAGTTTATCCTTTAGATTTAACGTGAGAAAAGGTTAAGGTTTACTTAAAAGCTGTTTGAATAGTCTCACGAAGTGGAAGTAGACAATTTTTAGGTGTTTCTTCTCCTATACCTTGGAGAATTTCTTCACGCGTATCACTTTATCTGGCTTCAAGAACCAGATAACGTTTGTTTACAGTTTCCTCTCCTTTTAATCGGGAGGAAAACATCCTCTAACTTTAATTTATTTTAAAAAAACGTTTTCCACAAATATATGAGAGTATACGTAGCCCCTCAACGAAGGTTACAAACAATCAGTGTCTCTGTCTCTTGTAACGAGAGGGAAATTTATCTTTCTTTTTTGTTTTTCATTCATCAATCCCCCCCAACTCCTCTCCCTCTAATCTCACTTTCCCCCACGTTGTCAACTCTTCTATTTATTTCCTCTCGTTATATTTCCTCGCGTATTCCTTCAGAAAGTCTGCGTGTATTTGCACTTTTTACACAAGCTCTGGTTTCGTACACTAATCCATCGTCTTGTGTTTCAATGTTTACAATTCCTCTTCGCATTATTTCATCTCTTCTCCTCTATTTTTCTTCCGTGCATTGTAGAAAAGCTCAAAAGTTTTTTTTCCCCTCTCCTTTCTTCCCGTCCTTTTTAAGCACGGTGAAAAATTAAATTAATATAGTGTAGGATGAGAAGAAATGACACTCATTTCTCTTGAGCCCGTTGACTGCATGCGTATGAGAGAGATGACAG
The DNA here is from genome assembly GCA_902141385.1 of Timema californicum. Classification (NCBI taxonomy): domain Eukaryota; kingdom Metazoa; phylum Arthropoda; class Insecta; order Phasmatodea; family Timematidae; genus Timema; species Timema californicum. The sequence continues at coordinate 80,900 of CABFOW010000276.1, forward strand.
GCAGAGAGGACAGAGAAAATAGATGAAAGGGATATTTGCTGTTGGCTTGTCATACATTTCGCGGAGGACTTTCCCGGCAATGTGACTCTCTAGATGTCATATGCTTGTTTGTTTTTATTAAAAAGAGGTACCAACATTGCTTAAAAAGTTATACCACGATTGCTCAACACTTACAATTTAATTTGTGTTCTATGCTTCCAACCTCACTTTAAAATATGCTATTTATTTATGGAATTTGCAGTAATGAGTTTGATAAGGCCTAAAATGTGTACGACGAAAAAAAAAGACACGGCCATGTTTGAGTTGCGCAATATCACTAACTCAAAGATCATATCATATGAATTTACAACTGGCTGGTGTAAAAGTGATCCGGCAAATGAAATATTATTTGGCACAAGGAAAAAATACGTAACTCTGAATATTTACATTCCGTTTTACTGGAATTTGAAATTTAAGCAATAGAGTTATCAAAAATTGTGATATCAAGAATTAAGATTGATTCTTGACACCAGTGATGATCAAAGGTATGGTGGTATTAATTAATTAAGTTTTACATCCTTAATTATATGTATTCGTGTCCGCCTGATTCAAGTCTACTTCATATGATTCATATTTTCCATCTGATTAGTTTGGACTATGTGATAACATACCACAATCCATCAGTTTGAATGAATAATTTTGATCTAAATGGATGTCCTTTAATGGTTATCACTAGAAAGATCGGTTAGATCCAACCATATATGCAATTAACAAGGAAAATATGGAGTAGAACTGGTCATACAAGAACTAAAGCTCACAATGTGACTATGGAGCACTGGAACAAACAACACCACATATACATTGTGAATGTCACTCAGGAAATTCCAAAGGTCCTGGAATGATCTCCCTACAGCCACACCTGAAACAGTAGTCTGGGTACTTTCTTTGGACATTGATCTGTGATAAGCTTTCTAGACCGTATGGTGTTTATAATAATAACAACGTAAAAGTATTGTGTTGTACTGACTGTAAACTATTGTATCACATTGACAATATATACCTTGAAAGTTTTGTTAAGTTAGGTCATACACCCTCTGAAAACCACTTCGGTGGATGCATAGCCTAAGGTGTCACTCTCGCAGTAGACTAGACTACCAATGACGGTGATATATATATATATATATGTATTGCTGAATTGGATTCACACCCAAATCGTCCTCTGGTAGGCTTTGTAATAGGATAAATAATGTTTTCTCATCGGTCCCAGTGGGAACACGCATCCCACTGAGCTTGGGGTCCAAGGACCGATTCCCAGCATCATTAGTGAAATGTTGGTTTTCCTTTTTCAAAGTGGGATAGCTGTAGGTTTTGTCTGTTCTATATACACAGTATGCCCCATCTATGGTAGGAGTCGAGGTGACAGCTAGTGCATTCTCAGATATACTCTCATGTATCCATACGCCAAACTATATGATATGCAGGGCCATTTTATGTTAGGTGGTTGTCACTTTTGCCAGTCAAAAATTTCAAAACAAACAATGTGTTTTAAGGAATGCTTTTCTTTAAACTGATTTTATAGCTTGTGGTCAGTTACCCCAACTTCTACGATGGATGGACGCTGGTTTGTAAGTCGTGTTCTGATATAATAATCATAAAAATCATCAACTTTGATAACTAAGTTAGGCCACCACCCTTTCTTTCACTTAACCAATACATTTAAAATGAAGTTTAACAGAATGATAAAATGATAAACATAAAAACAGACAAATAATGAAATAGAAAATCTAGAGCTAAAATCACTATGTTCAGATAGTGCACGATAAATACCCAAATTAATGTATTCTTATAATCTCGTCTTACTTCCTCTTCAGATTATACTTGCACGATAATAACTCTAATGGGGTAGGTTTGAGGACGGAAGCATTTTAGAGGTATTATACCTGTATTTGCTTGGAAGGAGAGTGGGAAAACACTTAGGAAAATACACCTTTAGAAGACCCAGACGGGATTCAAACCTTGATCTCCCCGTCATCATCAGGCCAGTCTAACACAAGAATTATGCCTTAGAACATTCGGCCACTGAAATGGATCCGAAATATAATTACATGGCAGTTTATATCTAATCAGTTTAGCTTTTGATAGGGATGCCAGTGATTCAATACCGGCCGGGTGTTAAGAGGTTGTATTTCCTGAATATCATATTACTCTACCTCTAGTAAAATATGGGTACAGTTTCTCTAAATCCTGCCTTTCTTATTCTTACTTTATTAGCATAATGCAATACGGATATTAAGACACTGCACGAACAATAAATAACACCCGATTTAGCTTCAACATGCCAATATCAGTATCAATATCTTTTGACGTATTTTGGTATTCATGATAAAATGAAGATAAATGACTATACGAAAATGTTTGCAAAATTGTTACCAAGAAATAAACATCTCTTAAAAGTAAACAAAACAAACAATTTAATTTAAATAAAATGAACACAACTTAACCTTGGTAATATTAAAGAATTCCATTGTAGGTTTCAACGTTATATTTTAACCAGCTATTTATTAAACTGATATAAACAATTGTCGTGCTCTAAAATTCTATCAAATTAAATAATCAAAATTAAGGTAATCTCTCATCTAAGAAGAACAATATCATCATGCTTGTTTCACAATGGCAATAATTAATTTTTGTAATTTGAATTAAACTCGAATATTCTATTTTTTGACTTATCTCCCTCTTATGTGCAATACATGTTTTGTATCATACAGATTGTAGAAGTAGAGCTTTAAACTTGGTGAGATTATGGTAGCCTCTTAGAACCACTGCTTCAACGTTCTCTACAGTACTGAAACTTGGGGGGAGTACACACAATATAACACAATAACTTATTAAAACTGTACACACATATTATAACTATTGAAAATCAAATAGCCGAAGCTATTATGTATGCATATAGTGAGGAATCACTCCACACAGATACAATATTATGAAAATAGAAAAATGACACCTGGACATGGGAATCGAACCCGGGACTTTTGGCTTGATGTGCATACCAAACAATTATAACAATAACTGTAGATGTGACGCATAAGCCAACTACCGAGTCGCAGATGGCTGGGTTATCTGATAGCTCGTGATATTAGAAATCACACATTAGTAGCCGACAATTTCCCTAAGTTCATCATAGACTCTCTGCCTTAAAATATGAGTGAAGAATGACCCTGGGCACGTGACGAATCCTGGATAGCTCAGGGGTTATAAACGTGGCGTACTAAGCTAAAGGTCACGGGTTCGATTCCCATGTCCAGGTGTCATTTTTCTATTTTCAGAATATTATAACTATGATAAATCGAAATCAAACGTCATCCATTATGTTTAACTTTGAAACACACTCCGATTACTCTGTAAGGTAGCGAGTATAACTTTCCAAGTTATACTATGGTATAGCTTTCAGGGTAAACGGTATGTATTTATTTTGTCCTTCATATGTCTTATTATTAGCCATTTTAGAGGTTTCCAAAATTAATGAAAATATTAAGTATTAATTTCTTACAATTAAAATGTGCATACACATTTATATATTTACATAAATTTCTGACTGATAGATGAAAGTAAAAATAGCATCACTGATGAAGTGTTTTCATTCCAGAGCGTCTCATCAGTCGTTTGGGTTATACTAATACATACCAATACTTGAGGGCGATTCAAGAGGAAATGCACCCATATTTGAGGAAATAAGGAGTAGGAAACAGTTTTGGAGGGACAACAATCAGTACATCCAGCCGAGATTTGTACCTAAACCTTCCCGTCACAATTAAACGAGCTTGCCAACTAAATAGCGTGCCCACTGGTGCGGCTGTGAAATGTCTAAGTATTATTATTATTATTATTATTAGCACCGCGTCTTACTACCCGTTCGGGTTATACGCACCTACGCTAATGTGTAATGGTAGGGTGATTGTGAGATGAAATGAAGGACCTACAGTTTAACGTGGAATCCGAACCACGGTGGAGGCCTGGCATTCCCCACATTCACAAGATGTCTTGTCAGAGGTGAAAGAAGGGTTTGGTAATCAGATAAATTTATGCCGGGACCAGGGATTGAACCACGGCCGCCAGCATAGAAGTCTGACACCTTACCCCCTAGACCGCCAGGTCACCCAAATGACTAAGTAATATGGTCGATAGTCGAGAAGAGATACATCTCCAATAAAATGTTAAAGTGCCAGCTAGTGAATAGGATTGGAAGCTGATGGTGCAAAATAGCACTTTCAGTTTATCTATCTATCCGGGGAGCGAACTCCATTCTGTCTTTTGGAAGTCTGCGAGTTTCTTTATGACTTTCTCTGCTGACATCACCTGCTTAAACATTAAGTGAATAGGACAATGGTGTAATATAAAAAGATTACACCTGAGAAGGGGAGCTAGATTTAGAGCAGGTAAAAGTAAAGAGTGTAAAGAGTCCTTTTCTCCCCAAGGAGGTTGATAAAGTCATCTTTACGACCGTAAGAAAAAGATCACGTATTTCCTTTGGATGCCAATCCGCTATATATAGATATACAAGTGTAGGACTCTGGGTGGATGACTCATTGTTTTGTGTCGTGCAAACGGCGAGCCATTGGCAGGTGTCTGTGTTGTAAGAGAGTGATCAATGGACAAGTGCCTTCAGCCGAGGAGAGAACAGTTTTCGTTAAAACACAGCTCAAGTGTAGACGAATCAATTAGACGTCTGGTTTATTTAATGAGACGGTTATTTTAATACCGTCATGACTAAATTAAATTTCAATTGACGATTTAAATCTACAAATTATTTAGCAGTGTTCATATTTTAAAAGAAATTATAAATACACAAACATAAGTATTTTACTGAAATCATAAACTTATATATTATATAAAATATTCATTAATATTGTAGGTTTTATAAAAGTATTAATTATTAATAAAAACTTGTTTGATAGTATCTAATGGTTTTTTTTCGATGGCTGAACTTTTGAGTGGTTTTATTAAATTGATTAATTTATTCCTATTACTTGTGTTATCAAAAAATATTCTTATTTCACTTGTTGACTACATTTATATTTTGACATTTAACACCATTGTTAATTTCTTACTATTTTTTTTTATCCCCACATCTAACTATTTACTCATGATTTACGCATAAATGTACTAAAGCTAATTTTTTTTTGGGGGGGGGGCGGTGAGAAGGGTTAAAACCTTAGGAAGTGTACACGCATTTGCGATGAGCCAGAAAGGACAAACATTTGAGATAAAACCAACCTTCTGGTATTGGAACCACAAACTTCCCATCTTGTAAAATCCAGTCTTTTTCAGTGTGACGTGTTAATGCACACGCCCACCTTAAGAGGGTTGGTTTACTAATCTCTGTTGTGTATTGTAACTTGCACTTTGTATTTAGGCGGGACAAATCCATGACCAAGTGAGATTAAGTCTAAAGTAATCTTAATCGTGAATCGTTTCTTGTTATTACGCTCAGAATCAGTGAGTTGTTTGTTCATTTGTAGGGACGCCACGTGGTGCAACGTTACTTCCCGTGGAAGGGGACCTTGTTTCTCCTCAAAGCAACATAAGAAACTAAGGGAGGGGGGACGGGGGCGGGGGAGGTTATCTGCGCACGAGTACAATAGCGTCTAGGTGAATCGTGAATTTGCACGACGAAGTAAATTCTATTCACACTCCGCTTTATCTGGCGCACGTAGATGGAAGAAAGAGGGAGTGAGTGGGGGGAGGTGGGGAGGAGACTGGAGGCGGTTGGAAGATGCAGCGAATGGGAATGTCTATAACAGTGTATTGTTGTGAGTGAAGACAGGAATAAAGGCATTGTTGTAATTAAATATCCACAGCATAGCTAGGCGAGGCCTTGCACTAGAAGTACCTTCTTGTAGTAACAATGTTTCGGAGAAAATGAAACCAAAATATTGTAGTTAGGGAATGTCACCATAACAAATACATTTTAAAATAAGGCTTTTTTTTCCTTAATAACACTATTTTATAAGCTTCTTAAGAGGGATGAACAAATAGGAGAATAGAGAAAGCCAAATAATCAATAACTTTATTGCATCTCCAAATATATTATATATAATCAAGTCATGCAAGATGAGGTAATGTGGCATGTATGGGTGATGACAGGTGTGTGCACAACATTTTAGTTGGGGAACCTGAAAATAACAGACCCCTTGGTAGGCCGAGGACAATGTTAAGATTTATTTGATGGTGGCTATGTCTCAGTATAGTGTTGAATCGCGAGCCTATGTTCTAGAAGCCATGGACTTTCGAGTTCCTTAAGGTGGCCGTCTCATTAAGAAAGAAATTGCCAAGCAGACGTGCAGCTATAACGCAATATTTAAGTCTATGATTCGTCTTTTAAAATATGGTTCACACCAAAATAAAGTCGAAGGATTCCAACAGGGCTCCCTTCCCTAACAACCCTATAGTTTGTTTTATTAATAGGAAAAAATGTTTGGAAATGTTACTTAAGCTCATTTCAAACGATTTTTTTTTATTTCATTTGTGAATCTATGAGACAGGACTGGAGGAAAAAGAGCTATAGATTTAACCTTCATCTAACAAATTGTCATTTTTTATAGGTTCACAGCAGAAAATTTTAAGATATTTTTGAGAACTAGCAGCGAGATACCATGAGATAAGACGTTTCATAGCTTTCTTTACCCTCTTACCTATTGACATGACAAAGGGTGGTTGTAGGTGAGGGGAGAAAGGGAATATATGCTTAGACAGAATAGAGGTAGTTCCATAAAACAACACACAGTATTGTATTCTAAGCCGTGTGGCCTGACATTGATTTGTGTTTTTTCTATGACAGAGGCGGCCGCCTTAAGGACAGTTAGTAAGCTTCACATTTTATTACTCGCCTTGACTATCAGAATATTAGCACCAATAGGAAGAGGAAGGTAGAATTTATAGAATTTATAGGAAATGTACGATCATTAGCGTGGAGTGATATTAGGATTTAGGAAAAAGAATAGCTCAGTAAACCCACCCCGGACTCGAGTCCAGAACCCTTCTAAGTCATCAAAATATAATATTTAATATACTGAAGCCTTTATTCGTGTGCCCACTGGTGAGGGTACTAAAGAGTTGAAGGTAAGGGCTATATATTACTGTAGATAATTATAAGATGAAAAAAATAGACCTGTTCTCCACACATTCGTTTTTTTTTTTGTTTTTTTTTTAAACACAAAATTTGTACGAAAAATAGCACCGCGTCTTACTATCCGTTCGGGTTATACGCACTTACGCTAATGTGTAATGGTAGGGTGATTGTGATATGAAATGGAGGACCTACAGTTTAACGTGGGATCCGAACCACGGTGGAGACATGGCATTCCACACATTCACAAGTTGTGATTAATACACGTCTTGTCAGAGGTGAAGGAAGGGTTTGGCAATCAGATAAATCTGTGCCGGGGCCTAGGATCGAACCCTGGACTCTCAGTAGAGAAGTCCGACACCTTACCCCTAGACCACCAGGTTACCGAATACCAAATAAAAGGTTTTCGTTACAACTTTATAAATATGACTATTGAAATTTTCTATTTTATTAAATATCATTTAAAAAGATCGATCGATGACTGAGAAGTGGTTTTTTTTTCATGATTGTAGCCCGTGGAATAAATCTTTGCACCCACTAAGGGGAAAAGGTCAGCATTTTATATATATAAATCTGACGACTAAAGCGTGAAATTACTTTTTGGGTAGTTTGACTTGGGTGCGTTTGACCGTTGGGGGTTGAGGGGAGACTCTAAGGGAGAAGGGGGCAACTGGATATAAATCTGGTAATAAATTTGTTGTTGTAATGTTACTACAGAACGAACTCATTTCAGAAAAGAGCCTCACACAAACTTATTAGAAAAAGTTAATTTGAAAATAATCGTACATAACTATTATTTTAAATTGGCTTGGTTAATAGAATAATAAAGCTTCTATTTTTTACTAATTGTAAGCAAAATGAAGTATAATTTTATAAATGTGATGATTTTTATCTTACTGTCAATCTAAAGTACCCAGTCAGTTCATCCTTCGATATTTCAGAAATGATGTTTTTTGAGCATATATTGAGTCATGTGAGCCAATTTCTGCTTTTTTTTACATCATTTATTAGAAAACTAAAAGCTATGTTTTTTCAAACGCATAGACCGATCCTTATGGAGAGTATAGAATTATAAACTATACTCTTTAATTTGTCCTGATAAAGCATTTCCATCAAACATTCGTTTCAAAGACAAAGATAACACTTTTTTGTGTGGAAAATCTATATTTCAACTTTTTCCATTAATGTTTAACTCATATATACCGTTTACTACTTACTACCCATCCTGTTTATTCAAATATTTAGGTTAATTAGGTGGGGAAGAGAAAAGTTGAGTCTTAAGCACCTGTAAACCCACCCGAATTTGTGTGGACAGTTGTATACCCGTGATAAAAAAAACTCTCTAAATACGCCCAGCTCGTATTCAATCCCTTTACCCCCTTTCTGCTGTAGATCCAGATGTCTTATACCGCATATCCACCATTAGTCAAAATGTTTTTATGATATTAGCTTTACATGGGCCTTACGGAGCTTTACGTTGGCGTTTCTGAGCTTCACGTGGGCCTTACCGAGCTTTAAACGGGCGTTACTGAGCTTTAAACGGGCGTTGCTGAGCTTTAAACGGGCGTTGCTGAGCTTTAAACGGGCGTTGCTGAGCTTTAAACGGGCGTTATTGAGCTTCACATGGGCCTTATCTATTCACACTTATTTTTTAAATAATATTTCATATTTGATTTGGTAAGGAGTAATCGGTGACCAAATTAGATCTTCTTTATTTTTACTCCCTTCTCCTTATTTAATACTAGCTTGGTATTCTATGACGAGATGATTGTGTGTTTTTATAGATGGTACACACCACTTTAACCGAAATATGTCGTCATAGAAGAATAATCTATCAAATAAGGAGAAGAGAATAAAAATAAAGAAGATAGTATAATTTTATATTTACACATGTTGTACAGTATATTAATTAAAAACTCCTTATAGGTAATGTATATTTTTATAGTTTGGCTAATATTTATCGCCCGCACAGACAAGACAAAAACAAATATATCAAGTCCAAAACTTAAATATTATTTTTACTATTCAAATTTGAGAAGCAAGCCAATTCAATCTTAAGAACATTCCATTTTTTTAAATATACAGGTTTAGGCATTTAAGTTGATTCCAAAATATCTTAAAAAAACATTTAAAAAATATTTTGTACAAAAGTTTTAGGTTTTTGAAAAAAATTTTAAATTGGTAAAAGGGTAGTATTTTTCATAACTAATAATAATAATAATAATAAATATATCTAATTTTCAAAAATAAATTAATTAAAGCATGGTTTAACGATTGTGTCATGCCATTTAATTTATCAGTACCTCTCGATACTTGTCCATGTTATACGTAAATATACTAACAACGGTAATGTTAGGGGTGAGTAATATTGAATTTATAGAAAGTGCACCTGCATTTGCTTGGAGGAATATAAAACTATTTATGAAAAAAACTCCAATAAACCCACTGTTCATTTCTTTGCTAGAGTTATGCCTTAGACCATTCAACCACCAAATTGGGGTAAAGTTTAATTATATTACCTGAAAATGGATGGTTGTTGTTAATAGCTTAGTTTTTTTTCTCCCCTTGATGTAAAAGCCTTCGCTGGCAACCATTATCCCCCTTGAAATGCGGTACGATAAACCTATTATGCCTGCCGACTGTTCCAACTCCACGCGGGAAAACGGCTCATTGCATCGTCTGTGGACGTGAATCAAACCCTGCGATGGTAACACGATGAAACACAAATTAGATTACCTGGTAAATACATGAGCGCGAGCCTTGAATAATAAACTACGTTCATAATTTGTGCAGTGATCCATCGTTGAAGACAAGTTTAGGATCTTGTTACTCTCTTTAATAATTCCACCTCTGTACTCAGATCTTGTAGTCTGGGGTTCTATCCCATCTGTCGACACTAGGGGTGGTTTATTCCAAGCTGGGGTTCTCTATGCTCTTTAAAGCGAAATGCAATTACAGTTTCGTGTTTTTTACCCTCATGGTTTTTGTACCGTTATGTAAAGTTTTACTAAAAGTCTGGGTTTTACGAATTTAATGACTTTAACGGGAAAAAAGAGTCAAATAAGTATAATTTAAAGGTAATAAAATATCCGAATTTACATGTAGGTAAATTGGGGAACGATTTAGGATAAAAACCAATCACATTCGGAACAGAACGCAGGGATTCTAGAACCAATCTCCCACAACCAGCAAACAAGACAACGAGACTGACAATTAGTCCTCAATTTCCATCACTGGTAGGAGCACGGAATCTTCACTTTCTCTCGACCCTTTGGATAGAGAATTATTGTGATCGTCACAAATTGTCGAACTTGAGATTTTGATAAATATCAATGTTTCATGACCCCCCTTAAAAAGTGTTTCAAGCGATGCCCTTTTAAGCGATGCGTGTTTTTCTCGACCTAGAGCCAAACTTTTTTTTTTTTTTTACAGATTGGACTAAAACTTCGTATCAGGGTTTTCATAAAGTTCCCCCGAACAGTTTTTGGAAACAGATATCTAAAACCATAAATTTGTGATTAATATTTATATCCAGGCACAGTTTAATATTACAAACAAAATGGTGTATCTGATTTTTACAGGAAAATTACTTATACAGTGTGGGGCATAAAGTGTTGACACATTTAATAACACTAGACATTTACTATTTTAACTATTAAATGCTTCAAATTAAATTTAAAATAACAAAATATTGACAATTTCATACATACCCTTGAGTTATTAATTAAAAAAAAAAATCCTTAAGATGGCCAACATAATATGAGGTACATATTTGTATGCGTCCCTCGAAACTTGACATGACTTTGTGCAGTGTCTCTGGTTGAATTTCTTCAACTTTAACTACAATTATTTCCTTATTTGCGAAGCACCTCCATAGATGTTTGACTTTTATAATCTCAGAATTGCAACGTAACGGCATGTATACTACCAGCAACCTGTGGTTCAAGCAAGTTTGGACAAGAAACCTGCAGCCTGAACATAAATGGAGATGCTTAGCAAAAATTTTCCTGGGAACCTTGTTTCATGATTTGGTGACATCGCCTGTCCACCACGTTCACCAGACTTAACAGCTCCGGACTTTATCTTGTGTGGGGAATGTTAAAGAGTCATGTTTACGTATCTCAGCGAAGAAAAATTCACGAAATTAAAGAAATAATTGTGGTAGAGTTTGAATCAACTTAACAAGAAATATTGCAAAAAGTCATGTCAAGCATTGAGGAGCGCATACAAATATATGTATATATATAGCATATTATATATATATCTTATATATATATATCTTATATATCAATTATATATATAGCATATTATATATATCTTATATATATATATCTTATATATATATATCTTATATATATATCAAATATATATATATCAATTATATATATATA
>CABFOW010000276.1:92747-106033 GCA_902141385.1 Timema californicum
ATATATATATATATATCAATTATATATATATATATATCAATTATATTATAGTGGTCATTTTAAGGATATTGTTTATTTAATCGATAATTAAAGGCTATGTAGGAAATGATCAATCTTTTTTTAGTTATTTTAAGTTTAATTTGAAGTATTTAGTAGCTAAAATAGTAAATATATGATGATATCTCCACAACTATTTAAAATACGAAATAACTTATAATTTTAAAGTTGTAGGCCTGTTAAAATAAAACCCTTCATTAGAAGTGTATTCTTATAAAAAAATCAATATTTTGTGATATTTTGGGCAATGTATGTTTTTAAATTGAGGTGTGCTAAATCGGGTGTTGAAATTTATGTACTTTGCTGAACACAGATGCTAATTTTGTTTCTGTAAAAGTGTATATAGTTTTAATTATGCTATTTGGTGGAATGTGACGACTCTCTTTTATTTTTCCGTCATATATTTCTGCAACAATGTTTATTATTTCATTTCACCTATCTCAATTTTTGGTTAAAGAAGCGAGGAAGTGTGTGTGGTGCACCGCTTCACTCCGTCCTTCTTTTCATCCGGGATATTCACCACTAACTCTGTAGGAATGAGTAAAATAAGTGTGAAAAAAGTACAAGTAAATGTAATCCGAAACTCCCCGTTACCTTAATACCAGACTAAACGAGCTGGACGCATATTCCACATCCCAGATGCAGTGGCGGCTTGTGTATAGGCACTGCGAAACTGCAGCACCCCCTATTTCCTCTTGATATTATCGATAGCATTTGATATAATGAGTTATTTTTTCTTTAATTATTTAGTCATTTTTGTAGTACAATATATATTCCTTAAGCTTAATGTCATTGCTTCAGTAGTTTTCCCCCAGTTTATGAAAAAGATAAAAAAAACCTTTGTATGGAACTGTGCGCTTCACAGTGCCAGCGACGTGATGTTTGAATGTTGTGCGTATGCGCACATAGCAGGGGAGTGGGGAGGAAGACGGGACTGCCAGATAAAGAGAGCACTGTTGCTCTCGCAGTGCCGGCTCTGGCGTGATGGTGGAAGTAAGTTTTTTTTTTACTCAGTGTGTTGTGCTTAAAAACCGTGCACCATATTCTTGAATGTGATAGTGTAGAAGAGTGTAGAATCAGATTATTATTCTGCTTCCAGTTGTTCTATTTGATTCATTTTTTTCTTTTTTATATTTAACAGAAAGAACAAATGTGCTTGCAGTACTTTCAATAGAGAAAAGTTCCTCAAATTTCATCCAGAGATCAAAGAGGAAATTTTTGCGCAAATTAAAAGAAGAATGGATTTCATTTTTAAATGAATAGATCAAGCTTGAACTGTAACAATTTAAGTTAAAGTAAGTAAAAAAGTTTTTTATTTTGTTAATATTTTATCATGTTCCTGAATAAATCTTCTTTTGTACACAGGTTTTCTTTTCCTTTTACACAATTTTAAAACAATGGCTAAAAATTTCTGGAGCAGCACCCACCACTCATTTTATCTACGAGCCGCCACTGCCCAGGTGTCTATTTAAGAGGCAGTGTGCTATAAATAGCTAATATTGGTATTACTACACACGTCAAATAACCACGAACTAATCTAAAATTCATTATTACTCGGAATTGGAACGTTTAATAGCTAGCTTGTCATTTTCAATAATTCTTGACATATTTTGACACATATAATTAAATAAAACAATTTGTACCCTATAATTTGGTGAAATAGTAGGGGATTATCATCCCCGTAGTGTCATGTTCAGTGCACTTGGCTATGAGTCTAGGGGTTCCGGGTTCGATTCCTGACTGGTAACTTCGGTATCTCCCTAAAAGGGAATGACCCCAGTGGTACAATGGTTTGGTTAGTTAGGATTAGTTTAAGACCTACTCTGGCTTCCCAACTTCATGATAACAATCATCACATCTCATTGCGGGTACAACTTGTAGATAACCTCCTATGTTGTACCCTGGACAACGTTATGTCACCAGAGAGGCTAATAGTCTACATACTGACAACCTCCTATGTTGTACCCATGACAATGTTCTGTCACCAGAGAGACTCATAGTCTACGTACAGACAACCTCCTATGTAGTACCCTGGACAACGTTCTGTCACCAGAGAGGCTAATAGTCTACATACAGACAACCTCCTATGTTGTACCCTGGGTAACGTTCTGTTTCCAGAGAGGCTAATAGTCTACATACAGACAACCTCCTATGTTGTACCCATGACAATGTTCTGTCACCAGAGAGGCTAATAGTCTACATACATACAACCTCCTATGTTGTACCCTGGGTAACGTTCTGTCACCAGAGAGGCTAATAGTCTACGTACAGACAACCTCCTATGTTGTACCCTGGACAATGTTCTGTCACCAGAGAGGCTAATAGTCTACATACATACAACCTCCTATGTTGTACCCTGGACAACGTTCTGTCACCAGAGGATAATAGTCCATACATTGGAGACTGAACCAGGGTGTCATGTTCCTCCTGGCCATACGTTAAAAATAAAGTTGAGAATTATAAAAGAAATGCAATAGGGTATATTCTTATTCGAAGAAAAGGATGGTAGATTAGAACTTCACTTTACAAACTGTACAAATTTAAGCTATCAATTCTTAAATTCTATTTTATGTTTAATAATATAATTAAATGTGAACATGAGGTTTATCTGCTGAAATACACACTTAATAGGAAAGAATTTTAAATAGAAAAAGGATACCAAAGAGATGGTAAATGGAAATGGGAAATTGAACCATAAGCTAATATAATGAAACCTTCTCTGTCCCCTGATTCTCTTTGTACCTTACGACAGTCAAAATTTTGTCTCATGAAGTTGAACTTAGTAAGGATCTTGTTAGTCAAGGAAAAAACTTGTATTGGATAGAAATATTTCCAGATGTCTCAATGTCCCGGCGCATGGATTGACCTCGATTCTTCATGAGATAAACAGATATTCCATTTATATCTTATCGACTTTCTAGTTTTCCTTTTTTCATGTTTGAGACATATCTGGTAAATCCCAAAGGAGAATAATCATAGATGCTAAAACGTTTTGTTTTGTATAGATTATCATAGATTTTATAAAATACTTAAGCGATATTGTTAAATAAAACCATTTGGTTTACAGTATAGTTAGTGAGGTTTAATCAGTCAAGTCTTTAAATACTCTTTCAGTAATAGATATTATGCAGCGACTAATATATATGTTTATATCATTATTTTTTTAGTTAGCAATATCTCAAATAAATATGCTTCAACGTAATTACATGTATACTTAATCTTATTAATAGGCCTCTACCTTGACATAATTGCCTTTGTACTCCTGGGTAGGCGTTTAAACCTTACCTTCCAGTAATCAGCCAACCAGAGAAGACCGAATTGCATACACCTTTTACCGCGTGTCTATCTAGGCGTGTGTATTAGCTATCTAACCTTAGGACCCATGCAAATCAGTGAAGTTTATATACACTCCATCTAACCTGAAAGGTATCAGTCATACCTTTATGAGTTACCGGTTTGTACGATGGCTTTATTATATAAGCTCTTAGATAACGGAATGATGCATGACGATCTGGCTACACTTCAGGGTAAATTATATATTTAGTCCTAAATTACTAAATTTAGCAGTTACTTTAAGCGAATTGGGTGTCGAATGGTCTAACGTGTTTTTCTCGTGTAATACTGGACTGCCAGTGGTTGGGAGGTAGGGGTTTGAATCCTGGTTGGGTGTATTGCATTTGCCCCCCCCCCCCAAAAAAAAAGGTTATCCACGCTCTTGCCACGCCAATGCGGGGACATTATCTTTAAAGTTCTACCTTCCCTATCTCCATGGGCATACTATTATAATAAATTAATATGTGAGTATATATATATGTATTTATATATAATGGGTATTAAGACAGCGACTAAATAAATTAATCACAGCGATTTTCCTGTCCTTCAAACATAAGTTTAACGCGGTTTCTTTTTTCATGAAAATTAGTTTGAAGGGAGAGGTGTAAGCTACGTGTATTTTATAGATATAATCATAGTTTGAAAATATTATATACCAGACAACCTTAAAGTATATGTCAAGCATTTAATATTTACATACATTAAACCATTTTCTAGGAATTGCTATTAATTTGGTAGATTGTTGCTCGTCATAAATTTCGTATTAATTAATTGGCTGTTTATTTAGTGATGGTTGCCATCATAATTTTTGTACAAATTTCTATAATGAATTACTTAACAAAACATCATCTTTGTGAGCGGGGCACGATTGTAAGAGTATTGTAAGCTACATTATAGTGTAAAGATCCTCGGTGAAGCTTCTTTTAGACTTGCAGGTCATAGGGGCAATGGCTGTTTGTGCGATTCAAACAAAATATCAAAGATTATACCATACTTTCTTTTATGATCCGTCATATGGGAATGGATACAATAAAATGAGAAAATTGTCGCTGGCGGAACTTATAAAGATTCGCCTGAATACACTTCCACTAAAAATAACAGATGTTGTTTGAGATAATGTTTTATCCTATCACTTGCTTAATATTTTAACATTTGACTTTAATACATCAAAATGGCGACATATTACCGTAATTCCTCATAACACACTATGTTAACTGTAATTAAAATAATGATAGAGGTTTTAAAATAACTCTAATCAAACAAATTTTTTCAATCTGGATTAATTTATAGTGGTAATAAAGCTATGACTTACCTGAGATGGTATGGATATGTAAAGGGTATGCTAAATAAAAGGATCTCAAGGAAAATGATAGAGATAAAGAACAGATAAGAGGAGCAGATAACATAACGTGTGCAAGCGAGAGGGGAAGAATGAGTTAAAATAAAGGAGAAAGATAGGTGGAAAGAAAAATGAAGATGGGGGGGCATTTTACTAAACTGACCCGATCACAGGCTTGAAAGAATTCATGATGATGATGATGATGAATATGACGATGAAAACCACCTAACTTAAAATAATTTTAAAACCATATGTAATTTGTTTTTACTACTATTTGAAGAGCAAGGAAATCATCGTTCACTTTATCTCTATATCGAGTCATCGCTAATAATTATGAACTACTTTACTACCAAATAATGCACAAACTTTTATGATGATGACTTTTCATAATTTTGCTAAACGCTGCAATGGATGTTTGTCTTGAACTTATACTGAATTCAGTACAAAGTAAAGCACTGGAAATCTTCCCTACGCGTACCAAGTATAAGAAATGTTCTCTAGAAGTGATCTGTACCGATGTAGAAGCACCCCCCCCCCCCCCCCNCACACACTCTTACCCGCCCTTACAACCCTTGATTTAATGCGACTGCTTCTTAGAATGAAAAGGAACGTACCCACTCATCCGTAATGAGTGAAAAGGGCCATTTTTCTTTTCCACGTCTATGATCATCTCCCCTACCACCCTAAATCCCCCCCCGACCCTTTTCCCTTTAACCCCCTCATCTGCAGTTTTATTCGTATTTGGGGATAGTGGTGCTTTCCTCACCACCCTTAAGCCGTGAGTCAGTATCCTTGAAGGATTAGAAACCACTTCCTCTAGTGGTAACATCGACATAAATGTTATACTAGTTTCACAAAGTGATACCAGCGACACATAAATATTTATATTGGCCTCAAAATAATACGTTTGTATTTTATAAAATTTATTTCGCTACTGATTTTTGAAAATGTCACTAAATATAGCATTCTTCTTGATAAACTATATGCGATAGTATAGTGCCCCTTATTTCGAAGATTTATATACCTTTCTCCCATGATTCATTATCTCGATCACCACACACGTTTCTACGGGGTTCCTGCCCTTTACGCTGCCACCTTGAGGGCTGAGAGCCTACCCACTAGAATCAAACACTGCCTTAACAATATACTCCTCTATTAAAATCGTTATGTGACTAAAATTGGCATAGTTACGGCAGAAGGAAATTAATTAAAGTCATCAAAAGTTTCTGAGAAACTTTTAATATCAATCAGGTTTTCGTGTCAATTTATTCAATCGAACGTAAAAGTATCTTGTCAGGTTTTTTTTTAACTGAACAACCTACAAAAATCTTAATGATATATGGTATTTGTAATTAAAAAAAAAAAAATATTTAAATAAAGCATTTATCTTTCCTCAAAAATGTTGCCAAGGTAAAAACTAGCACTGTAATTTGTTGACATCACACTCCATGTTATTATCGTAACTACATTCTTAATAGTAGTTCTGTAAACAGTAGACCTCCCTCCATGTTATTATCGTTACTACAGTCTTACTAGTAGTTCTGTGAACAGTAGACCTCTCACATGTTATTATCGTTACTACAGTCTTACTAGTAGTTCTGTAAACAGTAGACCTCTCTCCCTCCATGTTATTATCGTTACTACAGTCTTACTAGTAGTTCTGTGAACAGTAGACCTCCATATTATTATCGTTACTACAGTCTTACTAGTAGTTCTGTAAACAGTAGACCTCCCTCCATGTTATTATCGTTACTATGTGAACATAAGACCTCCCTCCATGTTATTATTGTTACTACAGTCTTACTAGTAGTTCTGTGAACAATAGACCTTTCTCCCTCCATATCTTTATTGTTACTACAATTTAAACCTTTTTTGTTTGGTTTTTCAAGTTTAAATTAATCCTATAATCTTTCTTTGTATCTTACTTTGAGATACCGCATTAAATCCTCCATAGTATTTTAAGATGAAATATCTCTAATAGTTTATCCCGCGATTTGAATTTTATATTTTCACTTGGTGATCAATTTATCTTAAACAATATTAAATAGATTATAATCTTGGAGAATAACAGTTGTTAACGTGGTTTAAGACATCAGCCTTACATTGTAAATCGAAGTTAAATATAATATCTAGATACTCGATACATTTCTTAGAATATTCATATCAAAATTGCTTGAAGTGAGCTACTATAAAAACTATTGACCATCCGTCATCTTAAAATATACCAGATAACGACCATGTAAAGACGTCGTTCGGTCCAATTTCTAAAATGTTATTGCCAATTATCGTTTAAATTTTTCCTCATATATTCGATATCTTTTTCAGTAGAAGCATCCAGACAGACTGACAGATGAAAGGTCAAATATTCAAGATAAATCAGAAATTAGTAATTTCGGTCAATAAATGTGTTTTTCATGATGTTTTTTCCGTCCTATCTTCAACCCTTTTACTTATATATAAAAAAAACTGTGCCTTCATTTACAGTTTGAAAAGAGTAGTGGATTATAACCTCTCAACCTAGTTGGTACGTACTTTGATCGATCAGTCTCGACCTTTCGTGAGTATGCTGGTCGCTCCCTCAGTATATTGCGAAGCAATGTCGGCGAATAGCTTCAGCAGGGATTCTCGGTCAACCTTACTATGTGGCTGACCAGAATAACAAGTTAAGGTCAAGTTGTGTAGAAAGTAGTAGATAGCAAGTTGATGGCGTTTTCAGGGCACACACAGATTGTTCATATTGGACGATAGACTATCTGAGAAGGATACTTGACTTGTATCATACAGGGCTGCCACTCACTTGCAAAACCGGGCAAAAAAAAAAGATATTTCACAAAATCTAGTAAAAATACTCGGAACATGTTTAATGTGAGTCATTTAACTGAAAGTAAATCTTAAAATAACGGGGTCTTAGGTTATATGAAAAAGGGAACTGAATAATTAAGCAAGCTGATTTAAACATGTGTTATTACCTCTTAAACAAGGTTAATGAAGCGATATAAGATGTATTTCTCCATCAATCTTAGAACATTCTGTTTTAAACATAGGTTACATCACTTCACATTCAGTCAATTTAGTGAAAAATTAAATCTCATTACTCTTTTCTTTAATCTAAGCTGCCTGAAAAAATGGGAATCTCTTCTGAGAAATCTTGAAAGTATGGGGAATTTGATAGTCTAAAAATATTGGTAAAACTGTACTGTAGTCAATTTAAATTCAATAATGAACTAAAATTAAAATTATTAAATAGAACTTATGATTCTCGCAGCATCTATAAATCAGCTACTTTCATCTGTGAACACACGCGGATTAAAATGTAAGAGCTATGCGGTCTGGTTTCGAAATATAAAGAGGATGTATTGAGGATGGACTTAAATAAAGATTTATCACTCTTCTTGCTACAAATATGGATAAATTTTATTTAGAATTCTACCTCCCTGATTCCTATATCATTAGCATGGTTAATGTGGATTGGAACGTGAGTTAGTCAGTATTATTACGTTTCTTGTTTAGGACCGAATGATTAAGTGTTTATACTGAATAAATATATAATTTTATCTTCTACACATGGTTATACCAACATTTCCTTAATAATTTACATGATGATATAATTAACATTTAAATAAAGAGGATAAGTCAGTTTAAAATGTAGGATGCCCAAGACAAATATTAATCAGCTGTTGAGATTAATACGCTTAGAAAATCAAATTTGTGTATCTGCTGAGGAAGTATTTTATCTATTGTATCACTACATTTTTTGCTATAGAATCTACAAAACTATTGACCTCATTCAACCTCACCTTAAAATTACGTTAAATTCAACCCCACCTTAAAATTACTTTAAATTCAACCCCACCATAAATGTATATAGCCCAGATGGATAGACGCGGTGGAAAAAAAAAATCTAGACAGAATAATTCCTGAAACGTTTAAATAGTTTGGTCTGATGATTAGCCAATATCATTAAATATATTAGAGCCAATGAATTAATTAATATGTGTACTGGTTTGCACGTGAATAGAGGCTTCATTCTCTTATTGGTTTGATTGCGATTGGTAATTTAGGGATCAATCTACTATTTTGTTTCACAACTTCCCTATATTGAGATGCATGCACATTGTACATTGTAAACATTCTCTTAACCTTTGGGCATACATTAATTATCTTTTTACCATTTACGTTTATTTATAGATTGTATACAGTTAAATAATGGTCTGGGGTTTGGTAAAAGTGTTCTTCCTATAGTAAAGATTGGACGGGCAGAGATGAACTGTATTAGTGATGATTTTTTTAATCTGTAAAAAATGGCAATACTAGGGACAATTTAGTGGACTTTGCCAAAAATATATCTTAGGCCTATAATGATATAAACGCAACTATGTCATGGCCTGCCTTAGGGGCGGATTTACTTTGCATGACTCCCTGGGCTGAAGCAGCCTGCTGCCTACTTAGGGGGCGCGAAAAATCGAATTTTTATAAGAAATAAAAACCGGAGTTAATAAACGGCTGTTCGTAATTCGATTGTCAATTTAATTTTTATTTGGTTTGATAGAGGTCGATTAGGATATCTCCGTTAGTTACTCCAATGCTGTGTACTCGCCAAATTGCTTCTTATTTTGTTTTCGTGCCTGAAATTTGGGATCTGACTACCGAGATTTGCCACCCTGCAAATTTGCCACCTCAGCTATAGCCCAGTAGGACCATGTGTAAACCCACCCTTGTTTTGCCTGTAATTTGCAGGATATTCACTTGGCCTTATCCAAATTTATCGTCAATAAACTGTGATATACCGTGAGTTTCCTGCATTCAACCGCCTGCTTGCAAGCTACGTCCAGGGGAAAGGTGAGATGTAAACTTGAGAAAAGTTGCAACACTAGCGCAGGTAGTGGCGATTTTGCAGATAAAATAAAAAGGGAAAGCTTCCAACAAATGGAAAAAAAAGTAATCATTGCACCTAAAATAAATGAATACGACAAAGCACAACAATGTTTCCCCCAACTATCCATCCTACAATATGTAAGAAGGTACCTATGTTTATTCAACATGAACAGAATGTTTTATTTAAAATTTCCTCAAATGCAACCGCATTGTGGAAAATCAAAGCTAATGGGCTAGGGATTGGGAAGGTTGAATATTAAAGAAATTAACACGCATTTGTGTGGAGGGAGAGTGGAAAACCATTTTGGAACAACCACCCCCAGTTCACCCAAGTGAGATTCGAACCTCATTCTCCTCGTCCTCGGCAGTCTAGCTCAACACGAAACTAGGGAGTTAGCTAACTACGCCACCGAGGTAGGTCATACGATATTGACACCTCAGCGTGACCCAATCACACTGAAACAATCTCTGGGGAAGAGTTTTTTTTCACACCTTGGCTTCTCAACTCATTGGGGATGTGCTAGAAGATTTAGGGGGAGAGAGTCAAACAAGCAAGTAAGCAGGCAGGCAGGCAATCCTGCAGAGGCAAGCAAGGCAAGATTCCGAGGAAGCACTTGTGTGGGAATCAACCACTCTAGGATTGAGGGACGCACCTTGCCAAGTCGGCAAATTGTTGACACAACTCGAGGACCACCCCTAACTCCCCCAACTCCCCCATCGGGCGTTGTACTTGTGAAGGTGATGCTTTCACTAAAAGCTTGTTCTTCAAACTTTGCTCAACTTGGGGTATTTACACAATGTCATTTGCACTTACTTTCAAAATGGAAACGTTTGGTGGGACAGATGAAAAAGATGGATGAACGAAAATCATTTTATTTACTACCCCCAAAAGGTTTGTAGATGCAATATGAAAACTCCCGATGCATATTCTTAACACTGTAAAAAATATGAGAGCCGTACCTACCTAAAGATGTTGAACATTTTAAATATATGTTACCTTCCAAAACTGATTCCAGGACAAACTAGTTCGGACTACTCCAAATTGATACAGCCTGCCATTTGTAGGATAAACCGATATAGCCTGATGTTTTTAGGCACTACTAGTGTTTATTCATCTTAATCGATACGATGAATCAACCTTGGATAGGTTTCATAATTCAATTAACGTGCAAATATTGCCATCTAACTTAACCTAACCTAACCTAAGCCTGGCTTGGCCTAATACAATTTTAGGTTATACTAATTTATTCTATGAGCTAGACCAACATTTTGGGATTAACTAATTTAGAATAGGCTAAACTAGTACATCCTGAGGCTCTTAGGATGTATCAATTCGGCGTCTTCCGATCTAACTCAGTTTGTCCTTGAATAGGGTTTGGATGTTAACATAAACATACTTACAATTAGTGGTTCTGTTAGCAGTAGATCTCGCTCTTTCCAGGTTCTTATCGTTACTACAGGGTTTAACTTTTCTATTTGGATTTCAAATTTAAATAGCTTCTATAATTTCTTCTTTTTCAAGTAGGCATATATAATTATTTATTTTTTGTGATTAAGTTAAACAGAAAACAAATAACTACTATATTCAGTAGCAGCTTACATAATATTAATGGAGAATAATGTGGCTTACATAGTCTAAGACATCAGTCTCGCAATATATGTCAAATTTAAATAAAATACTCTCTAGGAACGCGATTGATTGTCTG
The DNA here is from genome assembly GCA_902141385.1 of Timema californicum. Lineage (NCBI taxonomy): Eukaryota > Metazoa > Arthropoda > Insecta > Phasmatodea > Timematidae > Timema > Timema californicum. Next base: position 104,058 of record CABFOW010000276.1, read on the forward strand.
GATTTTTAAACTCAAATCACTTAATGATATCTTAAATGAAAAAAAATCCTAGTCACCGTTATAATTAAAGGTCTCACCATATTGAGAAACTAATGTATGTACAATAATCTCTCGTCATTGGTTAAAATAATGATCCTGATAAATTTTGTTAATATTAATCCACGTATTTGGCAGTTATTACGTGGCAAATATCCGCACATACAGAGAGAAAGAAAGAAAGACAGTCAAATGGTCAAGTTAAAAAAGAACCTCTCTACGCTGAGATAATTATAAGTATCATTTATTCTAGTGTCAAATAGTCTAGGGAATAGATACTATTTGGCATCTCGTCTTACTATCCTTTCAGGTAATACGCATGTACAAATAACTCTAATGGGTTAGGTGTCGTGAAGGTTGAAAATAGAGGAAATGAACCCACATTTGCGTGGAGGTAGAGTAGAAAACCATTAAGGAAAAACCATCCCAGATCACCCGAGAGAGATTCAAACCTGGATCTCCCCGTTCTCGGCAATCTACCTCAACACGGAACTAGCGTGTTAGCCCACCACGCCACCGAGGTGGGTCTCTAGACAATAGATGAAGAATCATTTATATAGGGTTGGATTTTAAACTATAATGTATAATTGTTTTTAACATATTTTTATTATTTTTATTATTTGCCATAGTAAAAATATTATTCACTTTTAAAAACATTATATATATATATATAATGTATTTAAAAACATTTTAAAAACTTTATATATATATATATATAAAGTATATATTTAAAGTTTTTAAAAATGTTTTTAAATACATTGTCTATATATATATAAAGTATATATTTAATGTATTTAAAAGTGAAAAATATTTTTACTATGGCAAAAAATTAAAATTATAAAAATATGTTAATAACAATTATACATTATAGTTTAATATCCAACCCTATATAAATGATTCTTCCTCTATCTCTATTTTGACGCCTTAGTCAACGTGTCCATAGGTACAAGGAATATATATATATATATATATATTTATTCCTTGTACCTATGGACACGTTGGCTAAGGCGTCAGTCTCGTTTGAAATGGTCAAACGGTGATGGGGCGCTGGACTCACATTCTGATTTGGTGGACTGTGACGTTATCCCCTTCTAATTTGTTACCCATCCTGCCCATATACCAATTAGGGTACCTTTTTACTAGTGTAACTATCTGGGTATCTCTGATAGAACGAGGCTGTATCAGTGTTTGTAATAATAATCTACAGCATCTGAGCAGGCTCGTAGACTTTAGAGAGAAGAGAACCGGTTGTAATAAACACCTCATAATGATTTATTAAAGAATGGAGAGATTTGTATTATGGTTTTAAAACGAACTTATTTATCTTACTTTCATACTGGCGTCTAACCCGAATGGGTAGTAAGATGTGGTGCTAAAAAAAACCTTTCATATCCTATGATGAATCTATTTTAACTAGGCAAATAAATGAAAACTAATGTTTAATTATCAGTAGGTTTTTAGTTACCAAGGAAAACATGGTATTAAATCTTTTGAAATGAAACAGTGCTATATAGTTCACTGCTCCAATATTATAATTACTATATACTTTATACCATTTTTTACTTCCCATGTCTTCTTGCTCGTTTGAAATAAACACATTCATATTAATTATGTTAATAGGGTAAGGATTATGAAAGTTAAATTTAGAGAAAATGTATCCATATTTTCGTGGAGGAAGGATAGAATACCAGTTTTTGAAACTAGCCTAAGTACATCTGGTCAGGATTTGAACCCCGGGCTCACATTCACTGGAGAACTAGACTAAATGAGCTTGACATTTTGATTGCGTGCGTATTGATGTGGGCTCAGTGTATTTGTTCATTTGACACTACCAATATTCAGGCTACATATCTAATATAGTTCCTATAGTTTAGTTTTACGTTGTAATCCACGTCTTAAGGCCCTGTCGAGTGAAAGTCTAAAACCAATTTTGGCGGTGG
>CABFOW010000276.1:107228-119446 GCA_902141385.1 Timema californicum
TTTGTGTTTGGGTAAAAAACAGGGAAAACACACAATTTTGCAAAATCTAGTAAAAGTTATTAGGAAAACCTCTTTAAATGCACCCAGACAGGACTCGAACCTCAATGCCGCTGTTACCGACAGTCAAGTCTATTGTGAGCCTGATGCTTGTAACCCTGTGATAACCGGTGGAGGCGTGTCTCTTTTGTTTCCGTAAGTGAATACGGGAAGTTCGGGCTTCGAATCCAAGCTGTGCGTAGTGAGGTGAGGGTTTAATTGCTTACCACGCTTTCTACTCAAGTATGGGTACATTTCTTCTAAATTCTACCTACCTCAAACACGAATCATTTGTATAGCCATGCAGATATATTGGACTAGTATTAGGACTCAAATCATAAAAAAACATAGAAATAAAATTTAGTTGAGAGTACATTCAGAGAAAAAAGTTTTTAGACACCCAAATTGATTATAAACGACATGTTATTGAACCAACATATGTGTAGCTTTTACATACTCTATGACATTATTCTTCTTAAATCAAACACTCAGAGGGTGTGATTTTTATACATCCAGAGCTGGGCATGCCCTCAGCCTTTTGGCTGGTTAATGCTGCCCGCGCCATCTGGTAGAAAACCTTTGTACTAAGGGATTCAGAGAAGTTTGATGGATCCACGATAACTTCCACACTGAATGTATATGAGCGATAATAAAAGAGACTACCAATTTTCCCGGGAAAAATATTTTCACACACCTTCCTGAGTTCTCTTATATGGGACCGACGGCTCTGCTTCCCTTCCAAAGAAAGTTGTGCTACGGATTTTTATCGTTAAAGAAAAAATACGTCGACCCTTGCTGGGTTTGAAACCACGAACATCGGGCCCTGAGGCGAGCACTTTACTCAAAGTCCACTGAGGTCTACAATTGAAAATTAATTAATTTGAAATAAAAAACAATATAATACTGATCTCAATTTTTCTGTCATATAATTAAGAAGGTACAAAACCAAGCCTTGGTGAGCTTTCTGGTTCTAACTTGTGTCTAATTTCACGGTTAATCAATCGGCTGTGATATGGACGTTTAACTAAACTAATGAATTAACGTGAGTAAGTTAAAGTTTTATGGTAAATTTTCGCACATTTTCGCAGAGGGTGGGAGTCAAACTATATAGGAATATGTTACTGAAGTGTTTGTGTGAAGGATATTACTGAAGTTTAACAGAGTTTCTTTAATCTAGACTGATCGATGTTTGTTTAAGTTTTAACTTTCAACTTTGATATCGTTTACGAAACTGAATTCTTGTACTCCTTTAACAACGGCTTCCCTCCATGAATATTATATACTGTTGAATATTGTAGCTTTAATTTATTGTATGTATAGCTTGAACCGCAAGGGGAAATATCAACTAAAAATACAAGAATAAATTGTAGGAGATATTTCAACTTGAAATCCAAAGAGAAGTGTTCGACTGTAGTAACGGTAAGAACATGACGTAATTATTAACATGTGAGGTCTACATCTCGCGATAGTATAGTCAACATTTCAACAAGGTACTACCAAGATCCCCAAGAATAAACTCTTTTAATAAATACCAACCATTTTAACTCAAATACAGGATGATCCAAAAGTCGCGCAATCCTGTTTTTCCAAGCATATTTCTCTCAGAAAAACATGGAAAATGAACATGTAGTCTATATGTATGGCAACACTGTAATGTTAGTAGGGTGTTGTGCAGACCATGTGACCTTGAGACATACACTAGCTCTAGCAATTTGAGTTACAGCATTTAAAAGTGTAAGAGGAGTTTTTCACGAGCAGAGTGAGTATTCATTTTTGAAAATTATTTTAAGGCCAACTCGTACTTGGAATACCAACAATCGTCTGTGCATAGTTTTTTAGAATCACGCATTCTGAATAAATCAACAATGTGCCAAATAGATGGCACAAAATATAAGTTTTTTCTTTGGGTTGCGTGACTTTTAGACTATCCCGTATATTCTCAGAATAGTAATTATTAACTAACACAATTATTAGCTATGTATCGTAGATAATCAAATCTGGTATGTAACCACTGGCACATTCAGAATGTGAGCATTAAGTTTTAGTAACTATGTTAGATTTCTACCTCTGAAACAACGACAAACTAGAAACTATTTCTAACTAAGAAGTTCACTTCAAAGCTAAAATTCCTTTGATGTACCGAAACACCAAACTTGGGTTAAGACTTAAGACATATAGACACCATTCCAATTCAATGCATGGATGCACTTTTAAATGTTAAAACAATATAATTATGTATGTGAATTCCGTTTACCCCGAAAGGTAGCAGTATTTATTTGACGGATTACACCATATCACTATCTTATAAGCAATGTCATAAGGGAACAATTCAAGGTCATTCTTTATCGTACAGGGTAGACGTAGGGTACATATAACTAAGGTTGCAAATTTACTTTTTATCTTACAACCACATCTTAAGGTGCGGCCGAAGGGTGCACAAGTATTTTTATAGTTTAAAAAAAATAGAATTGACATTTTTTAGCCAAAATAAATCAAATATTTCTCCAGTAGCAATATAGAGTTTAGTTTTCTGCACATGATAATATCAACAGATCTTCAATATCTGTCTGGTATTTTGTCAATACTTTTTCTCTTTATTTAAAAAGTTTTGACAAAATTCCAGGGCACCCTTGACAAATATTAAAGATCTGTTGATATTAGCATGTGCAGAAAGCTAAACTCTATGATGCTACTGAGAAATATTTGATTTATTTTTGTCAAAAAAATTAATGGTATAAAAAACTGTAAAATTACTAGTTTTCCCTTCTCTAGCACCTTAAAAGCTGTTCGTGCTGTACGCACATATTCTAATTTTACTACACTAATGGAATAGAAATGAGTAAGGTATTTTTTTCCAGTACCACGTCTTACTACCTGTTGGGGATATATATCTATGACAATATAAATAGTAAAACAATTATGACTCATTTCGCAATTCATTAAGCCATTTTAAACCGGACACATCATTTAAAAATTTAGGAGTCCGTTTTAAAAAGGCTTATTGAATTCAATAACGAGCCATCATTGTTTCTACTATTTATTTTTCTCGGTTGATATTTATAAAGAACGTTTAGTCATAATTGATATGTTGATTAGTTCTACCCTGTCATTTTCGTTCATTTACATTGACTGCATGGCTTCAGTACGTGTTTGAGTTCGCAATTCTTGGTCCGAGGTAAGCGTGCAAGAATAAGGACCACAGTGAAATTTCAAAATACTGACAAGTCCCACAATTTTTCTTAAATCTGTATTTTAATTATATTAAGGGAAAAACTCCAACTAAATATATTGTTACAAAAAGAAAAGGTAAGATCTTCTCTAATTAACACTAAGAATAACCCTATACATTGGCTATGCCCTATATTTTTACAAGAAAAATTTGCAACCTTTTATTTGCAGAAATGGTGGTAATGTGTCAGGGTTGGGCTTTAAATAGTATGCCAAAATTATAAAAAAAAATATTAAAAATTATTTTATATAAGATTTAAATCTCTATTTAACAATTATTGACTAATGTGTGTCTGCAAGCAGATAACTACCGGGTTTTGGTTACAATTCACGGGAGAAAACTGGTAGCATATGAATGAGCTGCCAAACATAGCACATATTTAATGTGTCAATTCAACAATTTTTGGGAATTGATCCATGTCGGAATAAGAATATATTTTGTCCACATATTTTGTCTCATTAGGAGTTATCCACACTGTAAACAATTTCTAAGTATCCAATTCCTAAAAGTTGGCTGTCCTCGACGTTTATAAAAAGAATAGTGTCTCATTGCATGTTGGCTCATCATAAGATCCGCGGGCAGCATGCGGCCCACGGACCACGAGTTTCATATGTCTGGTCTATTATGCGTCGGTGACCTGGTGGCTTAGGGGTAAGGTGTCAGACTAGGGTTCCGGGGTCCAATCCTCGGTCCCGGCACAGATTTATCTGATTTCCAAACCCTTATTTCACCTCTGTCAAGACGTGTATTAATCATAACTTGTGAATGTGTGGAATGCCAGGCCTCCGCCGTGGTTCGGATCCCACGTTAAACTGTAGGTACTCCATTTCGTCTCACAATCACCCTACCATTACACATTAGCGTGATTTCGTATAACCCGAATTGGTAGTAAGACGCGGTGATGATGATAATTATAATATTGTGCGTCACTCTCGCAATAGACTCTACTGCAAATGAAAAGAAGATCGTGGTGTTAATCCCAGTTGGGTGTAGTAAGGGTGTTTATTCCTGAACGTTTTTCAAATTTCTGCTGGTACACTTCCTCTAAGTTCAAGCTTAATGATTCCTAACTCATTATAGAAATAAGTACGGATGCTTTCAGTCCAAACGGGTTGTACGATACTCTTGTATGTCGTATTAACAGTGGCGCCAACACGGCGAGGAATCACATACTAACGCAATTTTAAGAGCGAAGGGCGGACCCACAATTCCCCACCAGATTTCATTAGTTTTTTTTTATCACTTTAAGAGAGTATCTTTCTTCCTTCTACACTCAGTTTCATCAAAGTTTGGGAGCGTGCGTGCAATACCTCTGACCATTTCCTCAAGTTAGATGAACAAACATTGGCTTACAGCTCGCTGATAATATGCGTTCTTTCTAAAAGAACCTTCTCTTACCACCCGTCCAGATTATCCGCATATTTACATCCATAGGTAAGAGATGAGGAAGGTAGAATTTAAAGGTAGTGTACAAGAATTTTCATTTAAAGGGTGAATTAAAAATTGTTTAGGAAAATAAACCTGAGTGCATTCGTCAATTCTGGTCTGTTTAACCTAGGAAACTGTTGCCTAGGTACTAGCGGATACAAGCGCAGGTGTTATTTCACCAAATTATATCAAAGTGAAAAATCATCCAAATACATTTTCTTGCATGTAAAAATCTCATGGTTTGTAGTAGAAACAATGTAAGTTATATTATATTATGATTTGTGTTCAAATCTACAGTATTCACAAATGTATAATATTTAAATCTATATTTTTTTGTAGACCCCAACAACTTATTTAACGAAATCGCGAACCTTGTCTTAAGACTCGTTGATACGATCTTGGTTGAATAATGCAAGTTCACTGATTAGGCTGCGCGCGCGCAGTTTGCAGTGTGTAAACAGCCAAGTAAGTTACTAATACACACCGGTTGTGGTATACACAGCGATTTTATGTGGCCCCACGGGTAGAAGAAGTAACTTGTGTATGCCACACCGGGGAATAGCTTACCACTAGGATACAGTGCGCAATCGAATGTGTTCCTTGCAACATGCTGCAGCGATGCACGGCATGCATGTCCAATGTTGGTCGACAGTTTGAACAGTTACTTTGAACTTGCAATCTTTTGACCACGTGTGTAGCGCTTAGCAATATATGTCCATGTCACTGTAATGATGCGTTTCTCCTTGTTATGCCAGTTGCCTACCTGCCTCTGCACATTTCCGTCTAGGAGGAATCACCCTCTATATGCACCAATGAGTGTGAAAGAGATTGAGAAAAGTTTAAACACCACTGATTTACGGAATCAAAAACTTTTGTTTAAACATATGGAACTAATATTTAGTGTTTTCACTCAGGATTGTACCGGTGCTAGCCGCATATTTACACTAATGCAATGAAATATACACTCTGTTTACCTTGAAAGGGATCAGTAAAGACACGAACCCTTTGTGAGACATACTTTTAAAAACTTCTACTTATAGCATTAAAAGCTCTATTAAAATATATTCATTGTTGATTATAACATTTTTGAATGAATAATACATGCGTGAAATAAAACTTTTTCTTTTGTGGTAAAGTTAACTATTTGAATTTTTAAATGCAAATTATGGTATATTTTGTAGATTTAAATGCGACAAAATCATTCCAATAACCAAATAAAGTTCCCTCTCCCTCAGTATAGGAAATGTATCTCCCTGAACCAAAGACCATTGTTAAAATTTGTCTTGAGCCATAGAGTAGAACATTTAAGAGTGAAGAATAAAAATAAACAAAAATCAAGCAAAATAACCTATATCGTTTACAATGCCTATCTTTGGATTGTTTGGTATATAGGGCCTTCAAGTTCTAGGTGAAATTTTTAAAATTCGTTATATCAAACCATTTAAATAAAAATTAGTATGTTATAATTTTTTACAAAAATTAAATATTTTATTTATCGACATTTAATATCGAAATACAACGTTTAATCTAATGAAATTCAATGATTTTACCAACCAAAAATCAAGATTGTTAGCTATCAGTTTTACTTCGACTGATTACACTATGGCGCTATTTTTTAAGCGGCAGCTTAGTATAAACGGTCATGGTAAGACTGATTATATTTATAATCAAAACCGAGTGTAGGCCTACTTGTATTTATGGGTGAGAGATTGGTAGGCCATTTAGGGAAAACCAAATAAATCACTCTCATTACACCAAACTAGGACTCGAGCCCTGACATACCCATAACTGGCAATTCAATTAATTGTGAGCGTAACGCCTTAGACCATGCGATTACGATTTAGTGGTTTTTTGAGGAACTCGATGTTATCCCTCATAAATAAAATGTCCATTTTTTTTATTAACTATCATACCGTTCATTTTAAATAGCTTCGTTGTTCGTTTAATTATTTTTAAAATTTCTACAAACGTTTTCACTAATTACATATACTTGTAATTAAAAAAAAATTGCAATAATACTTCAGTACATATTGAGTTACAACCTTTGTTTTTCAGCCCAGCCAATTAAATTGAGTCTAGCACCTATTAGTGAACCAACCAGTAATTAACATGAGGTATATTTCAATACCATGAAAGCTTGCTTGAACAAGCAAGCAATCAATTGGCGAATGGCAGTAACAAGTAATTAATAGATGTGTTACTGCGCACTCCGGGCGTTAACTTGAAGTGTCTCTTTTCTGTCCCTTAGGGTGATTTACACGGTTCTGCTTTTGATATTATTCACCGGCTTCTTTTGACACAACCTTGACTCTTTTCCTGAGCGAATATCTGGCTGCGAAATTCGCTATCTGATAAACGTTTACACAATGCTTCTAAAAAGTGGGAAGCCACCAGCGTTTAGCCTGTCTTGAGTGTCATGGCGTCAAAATAACTCACCTCGCACAGGCGTCTCAAACAAGGTTTGTAGCCAGCTGCCCGCCTCGCGCATGCGAATTAAGGCAGACCCATTCGCTGGTCGCTCTTTAAAGCGCTGACACAACGCTTATTTTGACGCTGCTGGTAAAAGCAGCTAATTATTCGCTTTGTGGGAGCGTAAAAGTTGGATATGTTCAACTTGTCAGCTAGCGTCTTTTATTCGCCACGTCTTCAAAATGATGACACGAGAGAATAAAAGAAGCCGCGACTTTAGAATCTCTTACCGGAGAGTTCGCCAGCTTATAAAGAAGCTTGTTCAAAGCTAATATATATTTAATATTTAGCACCGCGTCTTACTACCCGTTTGGGTTATACGCTTTAGTACTAATTACTCTAATGGATTAGGAATTGGGAAGGTTGAATTAGAGGAAGTGAACCCGCATTTGATCGGAGGGAGAGTGTAAAACCATTTAGGAAAAACCACCCTCAGTTCACCCAACCTATATTCGAACCTCGATATCCCCGTCCTCAGCAGTCGAGCTCAACACGACAAGCGCGTTAGCCAACTACGCCACCGAGGCGGGTTATCAAAGCTAATAAAAGCAGAAACGTGTAAATCACCCTTTATTGTAGAGATTTTAGCTCTATACTTCCATCAAACAGTTTAACATATTGCGGCTTACTATCATTATTACCTAGGGTTGACCCGTTTCAGTGGCTCAATGCTCTAAGGCGTCACTCTTGTGTTAGACTGGCCTGCTGAAGACTGGGAGATCGGGGCTCAAATCTCGGTCGGGTGTACTGGGGGTGTTTTCTCCTAATTATATGTTCACAACTTTTCCTCCACGCTAATGAGGGTGGATTACCTCTGAAATGCTTCCTTCCTCATCCCTGACCCACTAGAGACACTAGAGTATTGATCATAAATGCGTATAACCTGAAAATGGATGTAAGTTAACGCCAGTTGAGGTTTGTATGGTTTTCCTTTTCTTTTTATGACAAAACCAATTTTTGGCCCCAATAAATGAACTATTGCTCCAGAAGACTTTCTTCAGATAATAACACTTTTAAAATATATATCATGGGCATTGCTTAGTGTGATTGAAACATTTTATTATCATCAAATCCATCAACTTCCATGATGTTCATGACAAATATTCAAGAAATGTTGACATTGAGATATTAAAAAAAGTAAACTAAATATATCAACTGTAGCAATATTTTACTTATTTTTGCAAAAAACCATCTTGTTTTAAATTTATCTATATATTCATTTAAGAGCTGAATTAATTGTCGATAATCACGCTATGAGTTAATAAATCCCTTAAATTAAATATTTCCTACTATCCAAAAGTTCAAAAAAATATAAACTCCTAGATATAAATAATCAGACAAGTAGGTTTTCAATGTCTTGTCGTTGAATGTTGCCAGGATAAGCATAGCTTGTTAAAACTGTAACTATGATATGTTCTTGTACACTTTGGCCCATTTTTACCAATCATACCTATATTCTGCTCTACACACCTCACATGAGAATATATGTTCGTTGATAACTGACCGAGTGCTCTACTGAGTCATGAGATGAGTGTTTAAATTAAATCTGACACAACACTAATACAATAAATAATGTTGCAGAAAAAAGCATTTTGTTTGAAGTCAATAAAGAATGTGTTCACCTATCTCAAAAAGCCCTGATGCCAATGAGATTTTCTACCTCCCAAATTGACACTCTTCAAAATCTTAGTTCTCTTTAAGCTTAATTTTTTTTCATCGTTATAAACACAAGTGTTTATCTAATAAAGGAAACGATTTAAGGAGGTTACAGGGGGAGGGCATTTTATGCGTTTGGAAATCCCACATTTTTGAAGAAGTGGTTTTGTATTTTTAAATATGGTTTTCACCAAAATGTAGGCTAAAGCTCTCAACAGGCCCCTCTCTAGCTATAATCTTTAAACCAAAAATATTCAACTGCGCTTTATGCCAACATTTGTACTTCTGAGATTAAAGTAAAATGATAGACTCTTAGAACTAGCTTTCGTCTATCAAATAAAGTCATGTTTTGATAGGGTCACAACTGAACAATTTGAAGCAAATGCGGAATTGTTTTTTTTTAAGGTTTTATATAAAATTACTAGACTTTAAAGAGTTTAAACTTTTTTTTTTAAAGGATCAAAACTTAAGCCTAAATTTTGTTGAAAATTATTTTAAGAAATATCAAACCATTTCGTAAATAATCTAGAATTTTTAAACAGCTGCAATGTTTTTAGTGCTCCCACATGTAGCAACCTTAAGAGGAGTGAGAATGTTAATTTAACCTATTAATGTCAACATAAAATGGTATCAAATTTGTGTTTGTTTGCGTTGACCTAGATAACCCACAGCACCTGTACTTACAAATAGAGCTGTTTATACCCAGGTTTGGCCTGGGAACGACCGGAGGTCCATGGTTGTAAAAAGTACATGGGATCTCATATTGTCTGGCTGGTGTCTACGACATTCGACAGTAAACTGGGGTATAGGATGCCTAACTGCTTAGAAGACACACACATTTAGGAGACTAGGAGGTAGTGTACTTCAAACGACTTTCCTTTTATTCCTATCTTTTAAAAAATGTGTGTTTTAATACCAACTTATAAAAGCAGTATTCTTTTATCTCTTAAATAACAAACTGAGTTAAGTAGCATTATGTTAAAATCCACGATGGTCAAATTTATTGCCTATATATATATATACACACACACACACGCAATACTTCTTACTACCCGTTTGGATACCAGTTTTGTAAGGGATGAGTAACGGCAAATTGAACAAAAAAAATGTCAACTATTTACGTAGAGAAAGAGAGAGAGTAAAACAATTGAGTAATAACAGACCTCAATACACCCAGCAAAGATTCAAACCCTGCCCTCACAGTCACTGGAAAGCTAGACCAAACTAGTTTGAAGTCTTAGCCCGGATTCACACCAATGCAATTAGTTGAGTGCTTAAGGAAATGTTTGAGGAACTAAATCATTTGATTTTCTTCACCGCTTCTTAGTATCCGTTCGAATTAAATCCTAATTACACTAATGGGGTAGGGAGTAGGAATGATGATTCACGGGATAGGAGACTGGGAAACCATTTAGGAAAAATAATCATTCTTGGGAGTCAATCCAGGACCTCTGTCACCGAAAAATGAAACTAATTAATCTTCGAATTTAGACCTCGTGCGGTAAAGTCCAAAACTATATTGTCTGTTGACTCCAAAAGTCACAACCATGCCAAACAGCAGTCAATTTCAACATAAAACAAGAAATAACGTAATTATTTTGATTAAAAAACGTGAAAGAATTATCCTACTTACACCCGACCAGTATTTGAACCCCCGATTTCCGTGTCACTGACGAACTAGACAAACTGATAAACGGGTCCACCTTAATTAAATATTTAGTTGACGACACAGAATAAGTATTATAATCTTTGATGAATTGTAAGAAATTCATTTCAAAATCCAGTAGCAATTTGTAAATATAATTAAATGACATTAATGAAGAATCAATAAAAATACAGGTTTATTATAACTATCATTTTTATTTCTCGTACCCGTCGTTTATTCGTTTACTAGTAAATCGCTTTATGAGAATAGTAAACTTCAGGATACATGCCATATATTTTCTAAAAGGGGAATGCTCAACAGTAAAGATTATTTTATCATTTTATTAAATCACATGCACTACTTTATGCCTGCACATATCATGTTACTTAATTATATTTCTACTGTACTACTCCCAACAGGGCCGTTTTAAGAAAATGTTATGCCCGGGACAACAAAATCTGAGGCCCCCTCCCCCTTCTTTTGTACGGCAGTTTTTCAGTTTTAACATAAAGCAGATATATTGATACGTATTTTGTATTTATGTTTCTTAATAATTTCTCATGTTCTATGGAATATTGATCAATCCATTATATGAGTGTATTTTTTTAAATCCAAACAAGTTAAGTTAACAAAAAGTAAATTCCTCTTTGCACCATTGCACTGTTAGTTGTCTGTAGACTGACAGAGGTATCACAATGGTGGCGTATTCCACTCTACTTTGGCACATTACTCGAATAAAATAAATATTAAATTACATAAAGTTAAGGTTATCAGCAATCTGGAATGGAACCCTACCACTAAGAGAATACTTATTGTTGTTAATTATCTGGACACTATTTGATGGAAAATTTAACAATAATAACTGTAATTAAATTTAATAATTTTTAGAAGAAATGTGGCTCCTTGTAATGTGAGGCCAGGAGCAATTTCCCCCTTTGCCCCCTCCCCGAAAACGGCCCTGACTCCCTATCAGCCATCTATTTACCCTAATGAGGTAGGAATATAACATTTATATGAAATGTAGGCCTACTCGCATTTGCTTAGCGTGAGAATGGGGAAAATCATTTGGATAAAAACATATTCAGAGCACCAGAGGGGATTGCTTGAATCCTCGTCACCAGATAAATCAAGCGAGAATCTAGTCGACGTGATCACCGACATTGTATGAATGACAATTATTTTTCAATATTTTAAGAAACGATATATTTAAAACATTGTTAGTCTAATTGTTAGCACGCCTGCATTTCAATCTAGTGTCATGGATTTGATCCTAGCCCAATTTTATTTGTTCTAAAATCTAGTTATAACTGCATTTTCTCAGCAAATATTTCTGCACGTATTAAAATATATCTTCCTCCTATTAAATGGCTTTAGCTAATTACTAGTTATATTTACAATATATTAATCTAAGGAAATACAAATTATAAATTCTAAGGTAACTTTACAATGAAAATGAAAAACATGTCAGTAACATGTTAAAATTTAAATATGATAATTTAAAAAAGATGTATACTCAACATTTTACAAATATTAAATTGAGAAACTGAATATTCTTGTAGTGTTTTCATTTTACAGGCATTCTATTCTACTATATATATATAATGTCGTCGTGAATAAAACCTACCACTTTACTACTATTTGAATATAAAATGAAGTACCTTTTTTTTTATAAAACAACATGACACTTGGTAGTATTTTCACGCCGCCCGGTACAGAGTGGGGTTTGCAAACGGGTGTAAGGGGGGGGGAGGGGTC
>CABFOW010000276.1:120645-167926 GCA_902141385.1 Timema californicum
CTCGTGTAGTCACTTGCTAGAAAATGCGGTGTGGACTCGTGTAGTCACTTGCTAGAAAATGTGGTGTGGCCTCGTGTAGTCACTTGCTAGAAAATGCGGTGTGGACTCGTGTAGTCACTTGCTAGAAAATGTGGTGTGGCCTCGTGTAGTCACTTGCTAGAAAATGCGGTGTGGCTCGTGTAGTCACTTGCTAGAATATGTGGTGTGGACTCGTGTAGTCACTTGCTAGAAAATGTGGTGCGGGCTCGTGTAGTCACTTGCTAGAAAATGAGGTGCGGGCTCGTGTAGTCCTAGCTTAATCTATGCACTTACACTTTTTGTTTTTTTTTGTCCCCACTTCTTCGTACCCGATCGATTTGAACTAATATGTACTAATTACACTAATGTGTTGAGTATGAGTAAAATTGAGCTGACGGGAAGTGTACACGCTTGCGTGTAAGGGATGAGGGGAAAATATTTATTAAAATCCAATCCGCCTCGGTGGCGTAGTTGGCTAACGCGCTTGTCGTGTTGAGCTCGACTTCTGAGGACGGGGAGATTGATGTTCGAATCTCGGTCGGGTGAACTGAGGTTTTTTTTTCCTAAACGGATTTCCACTCTCCCTCTACGCAAATGCGGGTTCACTTCCTCTAATTCAACCTTCCCAATTCCTAATTCATTAGAGTATTTAGTACTTAAAGAGTATAACCCGAACGGTTAGCAAGACGCGGTGCTAAATATTATTATTATTAAAACCACCTTCAGTAAGCTTTTCCGGTATTCTAATCCCACACACTTCAATGGATACATATTCTAAGGCGTCATTATCGTGTTAGACAGGCCTGTTGATGACTGGAAAAACGGGGTTTGAATCCAAGGCGGATCTAATGAAGGTGGTTTTCCCTAAATAGGTTTACAACTCTCTCTCGACACTAATGCTGATAGGTTATTTCTAAAACACTTCCTACCCCATGTCATGGGAAGGTCACACCTAAAGCATATTTTCAAGGGCAGACACGGCGGTCAGACCCCAGACCGTTAATGTTGCGCTTGGTGAACTGAAGAAACTTGGTTAGATTCACGACGGCTCTGAATAAGGGATCTACATTTTTCTATATAGGTTCGGCACTAGGTGAGTGTCTAGTTTTAGGTTTACTGTCTCAAGTTAAGCGAGTTTGTAAGTCATTTGAGGATATAATATGTATTTATAAAGTTTACTTTAAATGACTCAATTAATAATTATATTTATACCTGGATCGGTGGCAGCATGGTCTAAGGCATGAGGTTTGAGAAACTTTTGACAATGTCTACACATTACATGAAAAGTGAACTCTGCCAGAATTATAAATAGGAAACCTACCCAGTAACACACCCAACCTTTCCGGGGACCTTTTCGTAGCCCTTGGCTTCCTCCGAGGGCTATGCGGTCCCAAACCTCCTCCCAGTTGGCTGGAGACCTCCAGTTCGTTTCTCTTGAGGTCCGGATATCTAAATCATCTCAAGGCTCGAGCGTTGAAAGCCTCATCTGATACTTTACAACGAGAACAATGGACAAGGTCGAAACGAATTATCAAAATAAAGACTTTTTGATTATGGATAATGTTTTATTAAAACATACTCAAAGATAAAGAAAGAGATGGGAGGAGCAGATNGGTTCTTCTTGTTACATGTTCAGGTAATACACATAATACACATGTGGGTTAGGGACGAGGAAGGTTGCATTTAGAAGATGTATACCCGCACTTGCGTGAAGGTAGATTGGAAAATCATTTATGAAAAAAGCCCCATAAGTACACCCGGCCAGGATTCAAACCCCAATATCCCTGTCATCAGTAGTATTGTATAGCTCAAGCGTGATGCCTTAGACCATTTGATCACCGAAGAGCGTCTTTACACTCGTTACAATGTAATACGATATTGAGAAGATTTAAAATATAATTATTGGTAGCTACATTCCTTGTTCATCACACACAAACACACCGGTGATCACGTAGACCAAGGCATTGTTCTTTTCTGTTTTTGTTTGCTGTCGACTGAGAGGGCAGGGTCAAATAACTCCCTTGTATACATACATGTTTTATTTTTAATGGTTTTTCACTTTTTCTTTCCATGAAAATAGCTGATACAGGTTTTTTTAATCATACTTACCTCATTCATATCCAATTAATGTTCACTTAGGCCTATACTAACATGGAGAGAGGATACTAATCACGTGATCTGAAATTAATCTTCATAAAAACATTCATTTTACTTTCCCTCATTGTTCAAACCAATTTACGGTAATGTACCGACAGATTTAAGCTTGACAGATATTCAGATTATTTCTATAGGGAAAAATATCTGACTTTCAGCGTTATTTTCTGGATGCTCTTTTTTTTTTTTTTTTTGCAGTCTAGAAAAATGATGTATGTTTCATGTAATATGACATTCCCTGCCTGAGGGCGGGGAGTGGGGGGAAGCGGAGGGGGGAACTCACTGAAGCATGATTGGGTGCAAATAAATAAGTCTCAAACTGGAAGGGAGGGAAACTAGAGCTTAAGGAAGAGGAAATGAAAGTGCATAAAAGGCGACAGGGTAAGAAAAGAAATGGCCGTAGCTAGAAACATTGAATTTATAAGATTCTTAAAGAGATTTTGTCTCAATGCTGTGATCCTATCGAGAAAGTTTTGTTTTGTTACTTATCAGAGGATTACCGCTAATTGGATTGAACTAGATACATTATTATAATTAATAATATAAATAAGTAACTCCCTTACCAATAAGGTATTTCATATTTGGTTAGCTATTAGATATTTCATAATACTTTATATATATTTTTTATACTATGGATTTTATATAGTTATTTTCCTTGTTTATTGATTTTGGTCACTATACTTCATTTTATTGTATTCATTTACCTAACTAAATGTTGTCTAGCTATAACTGAATTCATATGTAATCATTCTATTTGAAACTGTATCTTTATGTATCGTATGGCTGTTGGTCCGCACTATGATAACTTTGATTGAAAATTGAAAAGCAAAGTATTAATGTTATTATTAGCACCGCGTCTTACTACCCGTTCGGGTTATACGCACTTACGCTAATGTGTAGTGGTAGGGTGATTGTGAGAAACATTCACAAGATGTCTTATCAGAGGTGAAGGAAGGGTTTGGCAATCAGATAAATCTGTGCCGGGACCGAGGATTGAACCCCAGACCCCCAGCAACGAAGTCCGACACCTTACCCCTAGACCGCTAGGTTACCCAGGATCTTAAAAAATGTGAGTGTCATAATTATGTTTGTCTGTACTTTGGGCTACAGATGGAAGATTTTGATGGAGTTCAATCAATTTTCATATTTAACTGTAAATGATAATTCCTCAAGAATGAATGGGATTTTTGATTATGGCTACAAAATTAATAATTCAAGTGAATTAGAAATATTTAATTTTTCTTTATTTTTTTCTGCACCGTGTGCGCCGTTATTACCTATTCAGGTTACACGCTTATTTACTAACTAAGATAATATTTTTAGGGATGAACATGGTTATATTTATAGGAAATATACCTGCTTTTGCGGTGAGGGATAGTGGAAAACCATTTTGGAAGAACTACCCTTAGTACATCCGACCAAGATTCGAACCTCGAACTCCCAGTGATCGGAACTATAGTCTATTGCGACAGTAGCTCCTTAGGTCATGTGGCCACTGAAGTGGGTTTCTTATATTTAATCGGTAAAATAACAGATTATTATTCATTTTACGAGAAATATGATTAAAATCATGGCCTATCAAACTTGTATTAAATTCACCATCTTGGAAATATGGCGGATCAAGTAAAGAGTAGGACTATCTTTCTCCGGTTTTTCAAACTTATCTCGGAAACGGTTTAGCATAGGTAATATGTTAATTACCAAATATAAATAAAATAGTACTGTTTGCAGGTTAGGTTATCTGGATTTCGTTGGTGTACTTTCAATACCAAGGAGGGAAAAATGAAGTTTAAAAAATATATATACCCAATAACTGATTAATATTGGCTGGGTTATTGTAATTTTTATTGTGATTATTAATAACTATCACATTAATCATGTTTATTATAAGGGACAAATTTTTTCATAAGTAGGCTAATAGATGTAAGCGTAGGAACTTCACCCACCCTTTACTCCCTCAAAAAGGGCAATCTCAATCCAACTCACGATGACATTAACAGTGCCTTGTACTATGCGTTGAAAATAGTAATTAAAATAAATCAACAAAGTTGTGTTGTAACTTTTTAACAAACCCTGTTTGGAATGGCTTGAGATATTATAGCGCCATATTGCGATTTGGATCATGTCACTGCGATACTGGGAGGTAATTTTCACATACTTGGTCCTTCATCGCCGCGATAGGACACATCATGTCTGGAAGTGGGCCAAACGAATTTTGGGTCTTGTACTATGCGATGAAATCGACGGTTAAGATGTTGTTGGGCCATCACGATGGAAGAGCATCACGCAAAGGGACTATCTCATATTTTGTTCAAATACATAGACATCCCCGACTTAGATAAAGAGGAAATTATGGATCTGCTCAAATGTGCTTGAAGACTCGACTACTTTTGCGTACATTGGGACCGACTCACTTCCAGCTTAATGCTGCTGGTCATTTAGCATATTATGATAAATTAAGTCACTCTTATGCCTAGAACATGCATGCTTTAAATTAGAAATTGAACTTAAAATAAATAGGAAAAAAATATTAAAAGTTTTACAATCAAGCTAACTGATAAAATTTGGGCCGGACTACAGGGAGGCTAGCTTGAGGAAAAGGAGTTGCTGAAAGAGTAGTTTAAAAGTGGATACAGGGAACGTCAGTCTCCTCTGAAGTAGCTGACAGTTTCGAGAAGTTTTGTGATTTTTGACCGAGAACAGCCAGCATGTATAGCTT
Source organism: Timema californicum (assembly GCA_902141385.1). NCBI lineage: Eukaryota > Metazoa > Arthropoda > Insecta > Phasmatodea > Timematidae > Timema > Timema californicum. The sequence goes on from CABFOW010000276.1 coordinate 125,537, forward strand.
AGCTAATTCAGAACAGATAAGGAAGAGCAGGACGCTGACTAATTTACTGAGCGGGCCAAGCATATTCACCATTTTCTGAGTCTAAAAGAGTAATATCTCTGCTCACAATGTAATTTTTGTCAGGACGTTTAATATATTGCTTAGGAAGGCAATTACAACCATACCATGAAATAAAAATCACCATGAATTATATAGCTAATGGGTGCTAATAATTCACCTATGCCATAAATGTAGTTTACTAGAGAATAGTTTTTAACATCCTAAATATTTACAAATTGGTTTTAATATTTTGCTCAAATTGGATATTTAAATAGTGTTTTGTACGATATATAACACTGTATACTTGGTTTTTGTTGGAATAATGAGCTAGGATTTACTTACCAAAGACTGATTTATATAAAAATGTTGAATCAAAATATGATAATTTATATACGATTTTGTAGTACATATTATTTATTAATGTATAATATTTGTATTAACAGCAAAGAATTTATTCTCTCTACCCGTATGGGTTGTCTACAACTTACTAATGAGGTATGGATAAGAAGAGTAGAATTTAGTGTAGATACACCCACATTAGCCTTAAGCAGAGTCATTGAAGAAAATGATTTATTAAAAAAAAAAAAAATTGGTTTAGTAAAACTAAAATAATTGCTTCATGTTTAGCAATCGATTATGATGTATTAAAACCCAGTTTTTACTAGTTTGTATCTGTAATATGGATATTAAATGTGATGAATCATGGGCGGGAGACTTTCCCATCTTGGAAGGCTGAACGCCTGTCGGTAAGGAACTCAAGAATACTTCGTCCTTTTCTTTTGTCTCCATGGACAGAGTTGGCAACCGTTCTTGAGCGAATATGTTATTTAAGGAAAGGAGAAAGATTTGGATTTTGTTTTGAGTATATAGGAGTAGGAGTGAATGGGTTGGGGGTTAGGGTGGAAGTAAAAAGTGAGAATGGAGCTTTACAGAACTTGATACGTGTTGGAATGGTAGAATCACAATGGAAATGCGTGTCTGCTTGGCATTTCTATATGAGGATTAGCAGTTCATGACATAGATACTATTCCTTAGTGTGTGCCACTAGAGAGAAAGGGCTATTCTTTTTTTTTTTGACAGCTAAGAAAAAGGAAGAACGTTTGTGGATTTGGTAACAAAGAAAATGAGACAAAAGCACTGAAGTAATTATTTAACTGAATTAGATCTCCATTGAAACAAGATTAATGAGCAGTATAATTTGATATGTAGTGTTTGGAGGTAAATTAGAAGATCAAGAATTGAATTTGTTTCACATAAAGTACAATACTTTTAAAAATATGAGGTTATTTATTTTAAAGTGCACATTCATAGCTTATTGTCTAAGGAACACATACTAATGTGTGTGATGTGATATATATGTTTGTTTGTTTAAATGAATTTTATTTCAGTTTTTAGATCGATTGAAATCATAAAAGGTGATGGAAGCTCGAAACATATGTATATATTGTTACGCATTAAATTGAGGTTTGAATAAAAATTTGAGATATTATGAATAATCTAATCTTGCAAAATAACCAGGAAAATTACATTTTCAGTAAGCACCCATAGTGGGTATATCAGAAAATTGTAACATCTCGATCTGTTAAAAAAAGAAAAATCCTCCTGGTAGATATGTAATATCAATGTGAAGAGGATGGCTAAATGATTTTCATTTGCCAAAGTGGTGGCGAATATTTGCAAGGTGGATAAATACTGGACTGAGATTTTAATAACTTCTGAGTGACCAGAAAAGGAACAAATATGTAAGGATCAAATATAATATATATTGTCAGGATATTAAGATGGCAGCCAACTGAAAACGCCAAGACGCATTGCAAACGTCCAGAAATCCCGGGACATGAAATGGGTTGTTTATTTTAAAGTTCGACACCTTAGCACAATTGGTAGCGTGTCTGTCTACCAAGCTAAGGTTCCCGGTTTCGATTCCCAGCATTTCTGAAAGATTTATCACTGGTGAAATGTAAGTTGACACTTTCAAAGTGATGAATTAACGGTTGGGGACTGGTTGTTTCGTCATTTCTAGACTTATGTTAGTTTATAAGTCATTTGTTGATATAATCAGTTGGTTTAGCAGGGGCTCGTAGAATTGGCCTGTGATGGGGTGATTTCGAAAAATATTGACAAACGGTGATTGAATAAAGATTTATGCAAAAAGTCCTCATCTAAAGAACAGTGACAAATGGTAATTTTTATTTTAAAAAGATATATTAAATTTATGAAAGCTCTTGAGCTACCACGACAGTTAGTAATGCCTGTGTCGCTCACATGAGCCGATTGGTCTGGTGTATGTTAGTCTTCCTGATGGTCCGTTTCCCTGAGAAGGTCCTGGAATGTGTGTGTGTGAGAGAGAGAGAGAGAAACTATACGTCATACTTGAAGTGACGGGTAAATCTGGTTTATGTGTGGAATTTGGGGATAATCGTATTTAGGATAATATGTCCCTTGTGCTTGATACTCAAGCCGATGTTTGACGGAAGTACTAAACAGTAGCAACATTTCATGTTGATTTGTATTTATATTATGTTTAAAATATAGTAACACAAGTAAGGCTGTTAAAGCCCACACAATCACTTATAGTAAATCATGACCCATTAAATCTAACCCTTAATTCCTAAGAGAATGGTGTATTTCACTCCTTAAGCTATGTGATAACTTTCGATTTCATACGCGGGTGGTTCCCCACGTCTTCACTCGTGTATTAGTGGTCATTATAATATTTGAATCGGTGAGTGGAAAAAGGATAACATTCCACTATACCTAGTTTTCTGTAAAATGTAAAAAAAAAAGTTTAATGACAAAACTATATGTTTTTATCGAAAAGGTTACCATTAGGCAATTGTAATACTAGTCAATATGTATTCAATCCCGAAATATCAAAGTGAAATTCTAATTAGTTTATTAATTATTAATAATTCAAATTGTTGGAATGTTATCATTTTTCCACTCGACGAAACTTCAAGGCCTATTTTAGGTATGATACGATATCAAAATATTCACTTTTTTTCATTCATTAGATGGCTTATAAAAACCTTACAAAATGGCTATCTCAGTTTAGTTTACCATATTTATGGAATGTTACGGTATCCTTTTTCCACTCACCGTTCATTTAGTCAAAGGGACACTGTTTGTTCTGCATCCAGTTCATACTCATATTTACAATGGTACATAATCACGTGTCAAAAAATAGTGGCAAACCATTCAGTAAAAATAACTCTTATTATATCAGGCCGATATTTGAACCCCAACCACCCCATCACCATTAATCCACTCTAATACTAATGGCGCCTTTATTTGTTGGACATGAACATAGAAGGTGTACCAGGTTAGTATTTTAATTGATCCTCATCCTCATTCAATTTATCCAAAAATGTATAACTATAAAAGAGTGATGAGTTTAAAGGAAAGTTACCCAACCTTGGTTAAATGGAGTGTAGAAAACAGTTTTGGTAGATAAAACATATCAGTACAACAGACTTTCGTTTGAAGCATGACCTACCCGTCACCTTCTAATAATAAAAGACCCATTTATGCCCTTTTGATCGTCAAAACTACTCGTTTCATGGTGTAGCTCGACCGCTTACCCGCTAACTGCTTTTTGCCTTTTGACTTTTATAAACTCAAACTTTCAACCACGTGTGAGTGAATTTTATCCTCAAAGAGTTTCATGTCGGACGTGGTTCGAGAAGATCACAACTTAAGAATTTCCAGGCTCGAAATGGAGCCCTCTAGCACTGAGGCATTAGAATGAACCTTTCCGACTAAGTGGGGTTTCTATCAATAATGTATGGCTGTCTACTGGTACACTGGAAAAAGACAGACGGGACTCTACATTTCATTTAAACTAAAGGGAATGGTTTGAGAGGTTTCAAGTTTTTATTTATTAATATTCTGACACTGTAGTTCTAGTGACGACTGTAGTGTGACTTACAGTTTTCGCTCTAGAGGAATATAACCAAGAGGGCTAACTCCGAGAATATATCATGTGATTCTCATGAGGGAAAAATGGAAAACCCGGGTATGAGTCATTTGCATATTCGGCCAAATAGGTATATATCATAAATATTAAATAATGAATTAGTAACACATTTTGGTGATTTAAGAGCTTAAAATAACCCGTGGGAAACAAAAAATGTCTCTACATATTTAAGTATTGACAAAATAATTTAATAATTCTCAAATCGTATAATGTTTTAGTGTTGTGACATCTTTTAATATTGTCTGTGTTAATTCATTAGTTAAATTAGCCGTAGTGGAGTTGTATTAATATTTATAAAGCATTTATGTACCAAATATTCATTATAACTATCATATACAAATGAAATATGTTGAAGTAGCTTATTATTATTATTAGGTGTTATGTCTTACGACAGGTCCATTCCTTTTGTCAGTGAACTTAGACCGCCAATGCAACCTTTTCTCTGCCTCTTCCTTGAGCTCCCAAAATTTTCTTCTTTCCTTCAAATAATCTATTATTTGAATCCTCTTTCTTCCTCTTTCCCTCAACCTTTACTTCCATAACGTTGTGCAAAATATAGTTCCTCCTAATGATGTGTCCAATCCAGCTTGCTTAGTACCGAATAATCACATCCAAAATAGTTATTTTCTCACCCACTCTTCTTAGGAATTGTTCATTTGTCACCCTGTCTGTCCACCTGATCTTCTCAAGTCTTCTCCAGTACCACATTTTAAAGATACCCAGATATTTTTGTTCCATATCCCTAAGAGTCAAAATTTCTGCTCAATACAGTGGGATGTTCCAAATATAGCACTTCATCAGTTCCTTCCTCAGATCCAAGCTCAACTTTCTGGTTAGCAGTAACCTCTTCTTGTTGAAAGCTTCCTTGGCTTTGGCGATCCTCAATCTAACTTGAACTGCTCTATGTTTTCCAACTCCGGGTTTTTAATTTTGATTTTCCGTGGCTCCTCATTTTTTGAAATTAGCATCATCTTAAGTCTTCTCAATGCTGATATCCATGCCAGTTTTTCTGCCTATCTCCATTAGCCAGTCCTTTCCTGCAATTCTTATTTATTTTTGGCCAGCAATGAACTAGCTACCAGATGGAAAATAATAACCATCCTATTTTCACAATATATTATTGGTTCTAGACTTAATGTGAATTGAAAATAACACCTTTTGAGCTTTATTAAGGTAACATTATTTTACTTATTCATCTATTAATATTGATGAAAAGCTCTTACATTTTTAATCCCTCCATAAATACTGAAGACATACAGTCAAATAGTTGGTGCGCATCAAATAAAATGATGAGAATGATTTTACACAAATTTAAGATTTATGGACATTAGATTTATAGAATTTATATTTTTATCCTCATTTCTATAGAAGAGTAAAAATAAGTCATTAGCTTAAAGGTTTTTTTAAAATGCAATTTTTTTATGTTATATAATTTTAAATAAATAATATGTTGACCTTAATTATACTAAAATTGGTTGATATTAATACTGATGCTGTTTATGATACAATTACATAATACATATTTACATATATAGAACATCGGGGAAAAGGTTTCATTGCTAAAAGTAGCAATTGTACACCTACTTTTAAAATTGTTTTGACATATCTTCTTACAACCAAGCCTCTATTTTTTAAAGATACGGTAAATTTAATCAAAATATTATAAAAAAGTCTTAACCATTTGTATTTTAAGGTAAAGAGGACGAATCAAAATTAAATAACTAGAATATTAATATTTTTTATCACCATTTCTTATTACGTGTTCGGTTTGTACACACATGTACTAATTATGTCAATGTGCTAGGGATTAGTAAAGTTGCATTTATAATAAGTGTACCCGCATTTGTGTGGAGAAAAGTGAGAAGCCATTTAGTAGCAAAAAACAGTACAGACAACTGAGATTCAATCCCCTAATCTCCCTAACACAGGCAGAAATAGTGAGTCACGCGTAGACCATTCGACCACTGAAGTGGTTCCTTTATTATTACCTATAAAATATTATTAAAATAAGTTGTAAAATGCAGGTACTAAAGAAAGGCATAAATGACAAACACATTTATAGAGATGGTGTTTGAAAAACTGCCTTCACTTTATCAAAGACACAAATATTCCCAAAAATGCACGAGATCATTTTGTTCATAATATAAACTAAATAATAGAGCCTCCACTAACTCTTTGAAATTAGATCGAATAAAGATTACACTCTATAAAAACAAACAATTGAAATGTTAATGTACCTAGGAGCATAATTTTAACTTCGAAACATGGATAGGTGTATGAAGGTGATTAAAACAAAAAGTTTCCCAATCTCTGTTCACGCAAGAACTTTTACACTTCATCTACGTTCAAACTATCTCATCCACGATCAAAATATGTGTATTTGCGAATATCTTGAATAAAAATAAGATGCAAAATGAGGGTGGGTAAGGCGACTAGGTTCTCTGTTTAGAAATTTTAGTAAATTAGCGTTCAATATTAGACATAATTATTTCAATATTAGTCGAATATTTTTTTAATAACTAAATATAACATGCAAAGTTTTGTTAAAATTATTAAAAAGAATTTAAAAATAAAAATACGTTAGTCAATAAAATTAATGGTATAAGTCAATACATTACAAATTGAGTCCTAGCTTTTCTCTTTTTATGACTAACAAAATTTCCTTCAGTAAATAAGTCGAAATTAATTTTCTACACAACAAAGTAATATCAAAAGTTCATGAATATATTTGTAATGGGTGTATTGGAATCTGAACAGATTCTTTTTTTTAAATTAAGAAGTCTTGGTAAAATTACGCACTGCCCATGACAGATATTAAAAAAACTTTTTGATATTTTATTTGTAGAAAATTAAATTAGATATAATGAAGCAAAATGGGATTTATTTGGGCTTTTTAATAAAATCTAAACAAATACCCGCGTTTCTTTCCACCCAATATTAATGTTTCCTCTTTTCCCATAAATTGATATAATTTACAATGTTACAAAATTAATATCTTTATTTATGTAAATCTAACTTAGCAACATAACTATAGATCAATAATTAATGTATTGATAATATTGCATCCTCGTTTACGTGGATAATTTATTGTGTATAGAATTCAGTAATGAAATAATAGAGTTGTACAGGGTTCCAAAATGTAAAGGGGAAGTAAAGAATATGACTCAACCCCCCCCCCCTTCCCCAACCCTCATCATACCGACTAAAAAACTCTTTCAAGCGGAAGGTAGAAGAGATGGGATTGTGAGGAAGTTTTAATGGCACGTCGCTTCCAACCGCATAATTATTGATGATATTTAGTTCGATCGCTCGACTTTCGGGATGATTTAATACGCAGTTTCACACCGAAACCACAATCTCCGTTACTTTCCTCTTTTAATAGGACTTTAGCCTTCTCTATCACCTTGCCAAATATATTGGATTAATTTTTGTTCCTAAAAGTTTTATCTAGTATGTAGTGTAGCAGTAGGTTGTTTATGTATATTACGTTATTTTTTTATGATGTACTCATAATTTAATTTTACTGGAGTCAACTATTTCAATGTGATAAATTCTATGGCGTGTGAAATTCAAACTATTTTTTTCTTTAGTAAAAGAGTAAAAGTTGTGATATGAAACAAAGTGATATTTCTGATGATTAGCTTGTCCATCGAACCGGACATACGTTTAGTTCTGTTTAAGTGCTCAAGACATCCAAAACACAAACCCGCCTTTATCACTTGGGAATTACTAACTTAGTTTATATAGCTCAAAGAAGACGTCATATATTAATGTAATTTTTTTATAGTATTTAAAGAAAATCGTGGAATTGATAAGAGTGATGTAGATTCATACATTTTTTAAATACAACACAATCGAAACCTCATTAGTTTAAAACAAAAGAAACTCCCTGATACAAAGTTTGTTATTGTAGAATGTATAACTAAGAAATTTCCCATTCGAAATGTTTCCTGGTTTGATCGAATATATAATATAAATCTAATATACCGATTAGTCAGCCTTGAAAAGGACTATAAAGATCATGCAGTTTAAGGTAGCAGGCTTGCAATATACTTCATATTCTCTCACTGATTTTTGATTTTCCTTTGATATGCCCCTCTATTTCCTAACCTATTTTTATGTTTTGATTAGTCTTACTAACTATTCAGATTATATGCACATTTAATAACCACGATAATGAGTTAGTGATGGGCAAGATTAAATTTAGAGAACATCTACCTTCATTTGCGTGGAGGTAGATTTAAAAAACAAGCATATTTAGAAAGAAACTCACAGTGAGTTTTCTTTGCAAGTGGATGTAAACTAATGTAATTCCAGAGCCGTTTTTTGATGGGTCTTAGCGTTTAGCCACAAAAAACCTCCAAAGAAAGGTTCGCACCGACTTTAAAGTTGATCCGCTGATTAGAATTTTTTTTTCGGGGGTTAAAAATTTATTTTTTCACTTTTTGGAATTTTACCGTCGATTAATAGCTAGAAGCTATAAGTTTGCAAAATTTCAAGATTCTAACTAATCTGGAAGTTGGTAAATATTGATATCAGTGAGTGAGTCAGTCGTGTGGCTTTATAGAAGTATAATAATATAACACCTTCAGTAGACCCAATCTGTATTTGAACCCAAATCTGCTCGTCATCTGCATTCTAGTTTATTGTGAGAGTACACATTAGACTATTCACGCACTGAAGCGGATTTAAAATATAGCTATGGGGTGCAGATGAGGGCGTAAATAAGAATAAGCAGACCCGTATTTGCCTAGGTATAGAAACATAAACATTTAAAGGAAAAAAAACATTTTGAGTAGACACGGTTGGGTTTCGAACTGGTTCCTTAGTCATCGGTAAGCACGACTAGATGTTCCCGACGATTAGTCAACGTGGCGATCAGGGTTCGACTCCCAATAGGCTATACCGTGGTCATTCCCCCCCCCCCCCCCCCCCCCCNCCCCTCCCTTAATGCACTCTCCTTTCATGCAAATGTGACCTCTAAAATGATTAATTCCTTATTTCTACCCCATTATGACAGATAACCTAAATGCATATAACCTGAGCCGGTCGTAAAACGTCCTGATAAATAATTGTTTTGGTGCACAGCATCGTCTTTATCTTACTTTTATCTTAAAATAGATATTTACTAAATACTCGTAAGATATTTAAAACGAAATAATACATATATACATTGTTGTAGTCACACATCAAAGATCATAATTGAAATAATATACTGACAGGCCTCCACCGTGGTTCAGATTCCACGTTAAACTGTAGGTCCTCCATTTCATCTCACAATCACCCTACCATTACACAATTAGCGTAAGTGCGTATAACCCGAACGGGTAGTAAGACGCGGTGATAAATATTAAATAATAATAATAAAATAATATACACTGTTTCTTTATGGCACTAGAAACTAGTAACAATGTTACAGAAAGCTTGAGAAACGATAAATATATCATATGTTGTCTATATATATCATATATGATATATGTTTCAAATATCTGTATTAAAAAGTATAGCTCAAACTATTGGTTCTATAAAAATATATTTTAAATAAAAGATTTTTATCTTTAATATTAACTTGCTACAATTTAACAATGCTAAGTTATTTCATATCTCAAATATTTGCGTAGAAATGATGTAAACTGGAAAATTCCCGCAATGTAAAGTACTCTGTCATTTTCATAAGAAAATGGTCATTTTATTTATATTAATAAACAGTTTCTAGATATAAAATTCAATCAAACTCGTTATAGCGACCTTCGAGATTTTTTTTAATAGTTTTTCCCACCAGTAAACAAAACTACCCCTAATTTTAGGGCTAGATGTCTTATTCCAACAAAAACCTTCTGGGGGACTTAATGAAAACCCTATAAAACAAGTTTAAGCCCAATAGGTAAAATAGGTTCTTCTCTAACCTAAGGAAGAGACAGACAGACGACATTGCGAAAACATTTTTTTTTCAGGGGGTCATGAAACGTCTACAACTATCAACATCTCAATTTTTTTACGAACACAATACTTTCTCTCTGAGGTGTTGAGAGATAGTAAAAAATAGCAATATAACTTAAATCAACTTATTGAGTTGTGTTTAGTTTATACACTTAAGACCCCTCTTGAAGTCACTTCTAAAAGCTACACATTTATTTTGTTATTTTTATTTTAAGTGAAAAATAGCTGCAAGGATGTTTGTTTACTTTTACCAAACTTTTTTTTTTTGCACGATCATGATAGTTAAAATCATTTAAACCCCCTTATAGCGAATACGGCTTTCCATCAATGTCAGGACAGGTCTCTTTTCGATCTGTCAATGTTAACTTATCTGAGTAAGGTCGGATTAGTTTGAAATAGTGTTGGCACGACGCTGTGAATAAAGTACAGTTCCATCGTTCCTTCAAGTTAACACCGCACCAACCCCCTGAGGCAGGGTGCGGGAAAAGGGAGGTTTTTTTTATAAAAAAAATCACACACTTTTAGCCAGGTTTATGAGAGACTTTAGTTTAAGGGGGAAAAAGGAGAGTAACTACTTTTTACAATATCATCCGTGAAGAAAAAAAAAGGTGATTTCTTCTACACTTTGATAAATATGTAAATATTTGTGGAGATCTTAAGGATTTTTTTATTTCATGCTCTGGATCTTATTACTCATCCGGCATATCCGGATATTCGCACGAATCTATGTCATGGGTAAAGTAAGTAGACTTCATAGAAGCGTTCCCTCAATTTTCGTGGAAGGAAAATATGAAATAATTCCTTTTTTTTTCTTAGCTCACTACCCTTTCATGTTATGGCATTAGTAGCTAGAAAATTCCATTTTACGAAATCACTAAAGTACACCACTCATTCCTATTTTGAAATAATTTGATTAATTAGTGAGCGGGTTTTAATAATTCTACCTCATTACACCCTCTCCCAATCACGAGCTAGTTTTATTATTTCTACCTCAATACATTCTTTACCTATCTTGAACTAGTTCTAGCCAGTCCACCTCATTACCACCTCTCCCAATGATGAGAGTTTTATTCATTCTACCTCCTTACACCCTATCCTAATCATGAGGGACCTCATTAAATCCTCTACTTATCTTGAGATAATTCTATCCAATCCATATATTTACACTATATCCCTATCGCTAGCTAATTATATCTAGTCCACCTCATTACAGCCTATCTGTATCCTTACTACATTTTTGTCCGTTTATCTTAAAGCTGTTTATTTTAATAATTGATTCTAAATACACTTTTTACACATTTAGACTCAAATAATGACTTCTCTTGTTTATTAAATTTACCTCACAAATTTCGTTCATATATCCATGGGGAAAAAAATAAGATATATACTAATTTATATTCTTTTTATTTCTATATTAAAACATGTTAATTCATGTTAATTATGATTTGTAGGGTCACTTTGACATTAGGATTAATTTTATTATTTAGAATAAAGATCTAGCCAAAGTATCAATGTCCATTAAATATCTAAATAGTACATGGTTTGTGAAAACTCTTTATTTTTATAGTAACACTGATTTGATGTAAATAAATTTATTTGTGGTATATTTAATAATTTAAAATGTTAGTTCACTCTTAGTAAACTTAAATGTAGTATTTCCTCTTTGGAGATTTGTATCCTTCGTTTTAAGTAACAAACTGACCTACTTTGATGACTAACACTATAGTTAGTCTGTCAATGTAAGACCCTTGAGAATAAACAATGTGCAGATGGTGACCTGGGGGTCTAGGGGTAAGGTGTCAGACTTCTATGCTGGCGTCCGGGGTTCAATCCTCGGTCCCGGCACAGATTTATCTGATTACCAAACCCTTCCTTCACCTCTGACAAGACATCTTGTGAATGTGTGGAATGCAAGGTCCCCACCGTGGTTCGGATTCCACGTTAAACTGTAGGTCCTTCATTTCATTTCACATTCACCCTACCATTACACATTAGCGTAAGTGCGTATAACCCGAACGGGTAGTAAGACGCGGTGCTAATAATAATAATATCAATGTGTGTTTTTTGATCAAATCTTTGCAAATTTTTAATTTAAATTACGAGCATATTCGTTATTAAAAATATTTTTTAATATAAAGGCATTTGAATAAAACATAGAATTTTTTTTAAATATTTTTCTAAGAGTACCAAAAATTAAAATAATAACTGTTAGAATGTTTAAATTTTCACTTTGTAGGTCGGTGCCAAATTAATATCTAAAGCAAACAACTAGGTACAACATACAAACCCTATACAAACTATAGTACATGATCTGGAATAATAATGGCCTTATATTTGTATTAAATTTTGAGTCAGAAACTTCAAAAATGAAACTTTATTTCTCATGAAGAAACTTGCCAGCAAGAGAGATGCTCGGGAACCAGTTGTCCATTGATATGTTTTTGTTTGAGCCTTCTATTGAGTCAAACAGTTGTTTAAGTTTGTTAGTAAGTTGTAGGTTGTTAATTGTTTTAGTTATTAATTGAACGCAGTCTTCAAAAAGCTAAAATCTAAAGATTATTATAAAAAGTATAATTTTTTACTTTTTTTTAGGTCGGTTTTATTTTTTTCATTTTTTTTAGTCTTATTTTAAAAATATGGGTAAGCCTACAAAAAACGCTGCCAATATGAAAATAAACCGTTAGTAAGAGACGCAAATGCGATAAACCGGGTTCTTGATCAAATAAGAAAATGTATGCTTAGAAACAACACAGAGAAGGCCATACCGAGCGTGACTTAAGGCTCTCTGGAATGCAGGAATATGTTAATTCCAAATTGGATAAAGAAATGACGCACGAAAAAGATCGGAACAATTTTATACATGAACTTATTTCAAATAAGACTACTTATCAACGTTTTCATCACCTTAGTTTAATACATGAGAGATTATCAAACGAGTCTTTAGAACAGATTTACCGTTGTAAGGAACATTAACTGCCAAAGATTACAAAATAAAACAATTGACCAAAGAAATGGTCGCTTGCTAAATATGCGCCAAGTGGCTATTAACCGAAAGCACTTTTTCGTTGAAAACTTTTTAAATAGGCAATTAATATTGTTGATGTATCTTATACAAGACGTAACAAAGCTTTATGCTCACACATTTTGGCTTCCATAATACCTACGACCAATTTATTATTTTGGATGACGTTTTGCCTATTTGACAAACCTATGAATGCATCTCGGAGAGTAGTTGGATTTATGGGGACTATTGCAAAAAATGTAGTATCGAAAGATGCAAAGATAGCAGGATATAAAAGTGTGTTAATGCCAACATTGTTTTCTGGTTTGTCAGGAAAAATACAAGCAAGGTGAATGCGGTTGGAAAGAGATATCTAAGAAATGTATGTGGATAAACTCGCATGGACATAGTCAGTAATGGATGGCTGCTGAAGGAGTGTGGTTTGAAAGGGAATAAAAGATATAAATATGAAAGAAGCGTATTACGTTGGTTTGAGAATGTTGAGAGGATTAGTGTGGATTGAGTGACGAGACAAATATAATTATGAAGGTAGAGTGTGAGAGTAAAAAAGGAGTGGGCCATGCAAGACGTGGCTAATTGTTGTAGATGAATATGTGAAAAGGAGAAACATTAAGGATTTTAAGAATAAGAGTATCCATGACTCGGTGTATGGTTGTTGTTGAAGGGAAGGGAGTATTCAAGGACAGGGAAGTGTGAAGAAAGTTAGTGAGGATGGATTAAGAACGGAGTTATTTTTGAGGTATATATACAATTTCTTGCTTACCCCATAAGGAAATGGTGTGACTAGGCGAGTATGCATGTAAGTTTCTCATGATTAAAATACTCTTTAGTTTCGGAATGACATCAGGATTAATATCAAAACGTTATAATAATCCAATGCTAATCAACGGTGAAAAAATAAATCTTCAAGTCATTTATGTAGATGATATAATTTTTTTTATTTAAATATTTTTTATAGCTTCCAACGAGGCTATCTGGAAGCGACTTATATCGGACCTCCAGAGATACTTTCTTTACAAAATAAAAAAGAATCATGGACATCGTTGTATCTGGTAAAACGTTATGCTTGACCATACATATAAATACATACTGGTTGAAAGATAAGCCGGAAGACAAGGTGGTTATTAGACCGAGGTTAATCAAGTACTAAAGTTAATTGTCCAAGATTACACCTCTCATTGAATATATATCAATGTGGAAATCATTTGAACTAATATGATCACTTTGTGAACGATCCACTGACCTATTTGACATCAAAAGCATGCGAATTTTTTTAAAGACTATTATATTTATGCTTTAGAAATGAATCAAATATAAATTTCGTTCCATTACATTGATTTTACATTAACAACGGCTATACTCAACCTTTTTAAGAACTATATTATTTTTAGTGTAATATTTAAATTGGGAAATTACGTGTGGACTGTAATTCAATTTACTTAAATTGTGGATTAATTTTATAGAAGGCTGAAAAATGTTACTTAATTGGTGCACCATTTTAAATAATTGTTTTATAACACACTAATAAGTAGTACCGCACTTTGTCCGAGAGATATAACTTATGGTAAAGATATTAAGTGCAAAAAACCCGCCTCGGTGGCGTAGTTGGCTAACGCGCTTGTCGTGTTGAGCTCGACCGCTGAGGACTGGGAGATCGAGGTTCGAAACTTGGTCGGGTGAACTGGGGGTGGTTTTTCCTAAATGGTTTCCCACTCTCCCTCCACGCAAATGCGGGTTCACTTCCTCTATTTCAACCTTTCCAATTCCCAATCCATTAGAGTAATTAGTACTAAAAAGCGTATAACCCGAACGGGTAGTAAGACGCGGTGCTAAATATTATTATTATTATTATTAAGTGCAAAAAAAGGCTAAACATAAATTTAATATATAATTTCGAAAATAAATGGTAAGTAGAAAGGTTAATAAATTTAAAAAAGTTTAAATTGATGAAAAGTGTACAAAGAGCAATACGAGGAAACCTGTAAAAAAGAGGAAAGTTTCCAAAGTAGTTAAAAGTGTACAAAGTAAATATCAATATGTTTAACATTGTATTACCGTTTGTATTTTACCACGTTTACTCTTTTATCCTTATGGACTGTTGGCCTTTGATTTTTTAATCCTGTGTGCACATTTTAGCCTTTTCACCCCATTTACCCTTCGAGCTCTTTTTAAACTTAATGACTTTTTAGAACTTTAACCCATTTTACCCCTTTTTCCTCTTATATAAATTTGTCATTTTTGCCCGTTTTATTAAATTTTACCTAAGCCTTAGTATTATTTTATAAAATTGATGAAATTTACTTTTTACTATTTTACCCTTTTTTCACTTTTAAAAGATTTGTACATGAAGTATCCAGATTTTTCCAGGATAAATATCTTAGGGTAGTTGTGATAGTAAGGTAAAAAAGGATAGTAACTAAATTTAATCAAAATATGTTTAAATACAGTGCAAGTAATCATGAAAAAATATTTAAATGATTACAAGAGTAATAAAGCAAAAAGGAAAAAATGTTAGAAAGTGCAAAAAATAAACATAATAAAAAAATGACATTGTTAAAAGTGGTAAAGCCAGACAGGAAATTAGTGTTCTTTGATATTTGCACATATTTCAATCTCTTCCAATGCTTGGGCCTCAATTTTGGAATTGGTTATGTTTGTAATATTAATAAATGTTATTATTATTATCATAATTATTATTATTAGCACCTCGTCTTACTACAACGGGTTATACGCACTTACGCTAATGTACAATGGTAGGGAGATTGTGAGATGAAATGAAGAACCTACAGCTTAATGTGGAATCCGAACCACGGTGGAGGCCTGGCATTCCACACATTCAAAGTTGTGATTAATACACGTCTTGTTAAAGGTGAAGGAAGGGTTTGGCAATCAGATAAGTCTGTGCCGGGACCGAGGATTGAACCTCGGACCCCAGAAGAGAAGTCTGACACCTTAACCATAGATAACCTGGTCACCTTCCTAGACAATTAATAACAATCCTCAACTTAAGCGGCCAGCCTTTTTCAAAGGCTCAGCGTTGCTATAATTAACTACTTAAACGGTGAATAGTACTAAATATGCAGTAAACAAAATTTAATAACATAAATTAAACATTAACGGCGGTGGCCTCTTGGTCGGTATGGTTTGATTGCGAGCTCACTCCATGGAGTTTTCTTTCTAATAATAAATACTTGTCATTCAAATCTATAATTGATAGACTTTATATAAGACTTAAATAGCCTTTTTAAAACCGGCATAATCTATTTGTTACTGCAATATATTAACGATATTTGCATAAAAAATATGTCAGCAAAATAGCGGTGCTTTGGTTGAAAAATTAATTCATTTTAAGATCATTTAACCGGATAGGGGATAAATTAGTCAGTCCTCCACCGATTTGGAAAGCCAGAGTTTTGCTTCAAACACTTACAGGACACTTTTCAAAATCTCCCACGTGGGTAAAATTATAGTCTTCCCATGGTACCAAAGCAGGCTATATTCTAAAATGTATAGATCACTTGGTTACAAATTTTCTGGAAAAATTTCTAATTTGACCAGAAATTACATATTTTGTAGACCATTTATTAAAGAAAATACTAAACTAAATGAAATATCTTTTAAATTATTGGTCATACAATTAAAATCAAAATAATGTATTTTACCTAAAAGCATCCAAAGATTAGGATTAAAATATTGTTTAAAAGAAATTTAACAATTAAACTTCTCGTATTTCAGTGATTAGTTTCAATAGGTTAACATTATGATAATAGATTTAAGTGTACAAAATATTATAGTCAATTTGCTTAGATAGTTTACTTACACATGGTTTAACCTGAATGGTGGCAGCCTTACTTGATCAAGACAGAAGGAAGCCCGTCATCAACAAAAACTTCAATCGATTATTTACGCCAAAGCAAGTGCTTTAGCACCAAGCACATAAACTATTTTAATATCAAAATCTTATGGTCATAACCTTTAAAAGTCCAAACAGTTTGTATTATTTTTACCTTTTCCACTTGAAGAATTAATTTAAGAGCCTATAACCCAAATGGGTAATAAAACGTGGTGCTAATATATATATGTATGTGTGTGTGTGTTTAAAAAAATATATTTGTAATAGTCAATTGACAGCTTAAGTATAATAAACCATTTATAAGAACCACTTTGTCCTCAACCCTACAATGTTTTAATGTCGATTTTTCTCTTAGTACCAATTTCATTTCATTTCATTTTCACGGAAGTGTCGGACCATAAATCTACAAGCCGTTCTGAATTAAGATTTTATTGGCTGACACTTTGGCTCAATTGGCAACGTGTCTGTCGTGTTAAGGCTTAAGGGATTGTAAAGAACGCGAGAAAAGAATATTGTTTCTACAGTTTTTATTGTAAAATAATTTTTCAACTTGTAAAATGAATGAATGTGTATCTGGGTAGACTTTGCTGTAAAAATGGAGGGATAGATAGTGAAATTAACGGACTATTACAAAGGATGAAGTAGTATCGAAAGAGGCAAAGATGGCAGTTTTAAAAGTTTGTTAATTCCAACATTGTTTTTAGGTTTGAAACATGGATTGGTCGGGAGAAACACAAGAATAAGGTGAATGCTGTTGGAATGAGATATTTTAGAAATGTGTGTGGAAAAAACTAGATGAATGGGTGCTCAAAGAGTGCGGCTTGAAACTGAATCCAATAGGTAAATTAGAAATAAGTGGCTTACGTTGGTTTGGGCATGTTGAGAGGATGAGTGAAGGTAGAGTGTGTGAATAAAAAAAAGAGGAAGGGGTAGACCATATAAGAATGGCTAGATATTGTAGATGAATATGCGAAAAAGAGAAACATTAAGAGTTTTAATAATAAAAGAGCATATATAACATTGTATGGATGTTGTTGAAGTGAAGGGAGTATGTAAGGATATAGAACTGTGGAGAAAGTTAGTGATGATTGATTAAAAATGGGAGTTTTTTTAGTTATATGCACAGTTTCTTGCCTACCTCTTAAGAGAACACCGTGATTAGGTATGTGTATATACAGGTATGTAACTTTTTTTTTCGTCAACATAATCACTTATGTTTTTCCAGTAGAAATATATCGTTTATTTCCTTCCCATGTTTATATAAACAGGGGGTGACTTGTTGGTCTAGGGGTAAGGTGTCAGACTTCTATGCTGGCGGCCGGGGTTCAATCCTCGGTCCCGGCAAGGATTTATCTGATTACCAAACCCTTCCTTCACCTCTGACAAGACATCTTGTGAATGTGAGGAATGCCAGGTCTCCACCGTGGTTCGGATTCCACGTTAAACTGTAGGTCCTTCATTTCATCTCACAATCACCCTACCATTACACATTAGCGTAAGTGCGTATAACCCGAATGGGTAGTAAGACGTGGTGCTAATAATAATAATAATATATAAACAGGTGTTGAATATCTGTCATGAGCAAAGCGGCATTAGATGACGAGTTTTTTTAATTAAAAGGAAAAGTTGTAATTAAATTCGAAGATGCTCCTGACAGATGTTCAACAACTGTTTGTATCAACACGTGAAGAAAATTAAACTCTATATTTATGTAGAAGCAATATTTGATAATTTTTCTTAGAAAAAAAAGTTTTGCCATCAAAACTGCAAAAAAGTGTTATTTTCTCGCATTTCCCACATCTCTTACATTATAGCTAGGGGACAGATTCCCAACATAGACTATTTGTTTTATAGTTATGAAATTAGAGTACCTCCTTTAACAATAATGAAGTAACAGTTGTGAGAACTATTCTTTACTCTCTCATGGCCCCTCGAAGAGATATATATTGCGATTGTCAAAATAATCAAACTTGAGATTTTACTATTAAAATCACACATTTGTAGGCGACGATTTCCGCACGTCCATCATAGACTCTGCCTTAAAATATGAGTGAAGAATGACCCTGGGCATTGGAATATTCCTGGATATCTCAGTAGTTAGATATTTTTCGTAGTAAGCCAAAGGTCTCGGGTACGATTCCCGTGTCCAAGTGTCATTTTTAAATTTTCATAATATGATATATAGATGGAGTAATCCTCACTATAAGCATAAATAATAGCTTTGGCTGTTTGATTCTAAGATCATATAAAATTAACTATATTCCAACCCGCTGTTCTTTACGGGCTACGCGGGGTATCACACTTTGTACCGAGATAATACATCGAGAGTTTCTGACATAAGAATACAGAGAAAGATATTTTGGACTAGGAGATATGAACCAAAAGGAGAATGGGTAAAGTTATATAATAAAGAACTTCATTATTTATATGTATCCCATATTAAGGATAAACAAAGCGCAAAGTGCGATGGCAGGCGTGTACACAACATCTTAGTTGGGAAACCAGAAGAAACAAGACCCCCTGGTGGGCCGAGACGTTGATAGGAGGATAATGTATAGATTTATTTGAAGGATGTTGTGTGTCAGGTTATTTATTAGATGGAGGTGTCTCAGGTTAGAGTTGAATGGCGAGCTTACGTTCTGGTGGCCTTGAATTTTCTAGTTCCTTGAGGCCAGAGAGTTTGTAGTTCTCGATTAGTTGAGTTTATTTTCGAACACCCCATACTTATTAATATGGTTCCCAAGGCTATAGATAAATTCAACTGGAGACCATATATTATTTGTTTTAAAGCTTAAGGTGAAATTAATTAAGTCAAATAGCGCTGAATTTTTTAAATCAAATTTTGTTTTAACCAAATTAAAATAAAACTTCAACAAATTCATTAAGTTTAATTTTATACACGTATTATTAATATCCAAAGATATTTTATTTTTTGTCGTGAAATTAATTAAATTTGTTTGGAAAAGTTTTATATGAATTTTAAAATATTATCAAATTCCATTATGCCCACGACAAATAAATAACCGCTCACCCATTTTGCGCGCGCGCGCGCACACACACACACACACAAACTATTGAAATATTTAGATTATAGTATGCAGAAAATAAAACTATATTCATATACTGGATTTATGTTTTGTTTATTATATCCCTAAAATGTTTTATTATAAAAACTGTAAAAATAAGGACATTCTCTTCCAACCCACATTGATGCTTTAATTCAGGGCCGCTCTAGCCATTAGGCTGACTAGGCACCGTCCCAAGGGCTCACGAACCTTTTAAGGCCTACAATATTTTACTTTATGAAATACATAAACAAACAAAAAATCCCAAAATAAGAAATAACAGCAAATTTAAATTTAAAATATATATTTTGATATTTGAATGACAAAAATAATAACTAAAATCGTTGTTTTTCTCAACAGCCTCGTTGATATAAACACTGTAATGTAGATCTAGTAGATACTTTCAGTTTAATGCGTTTAGATTCATTTTGGTATATTTTTTTGCGCAAATTCACAAACTATGTCATGGATTGTCAACTGGCCTATTGTATAATTTTAAATTAGCATACAAATGAGTAAAAATATGGGCACACAGGCTTCTAGAAATAAGAGCTTAGGGCCTACGAAGCTCTTAAAACGACCTTACTCTAATTAGTCTATGCTTAGATTTATACTCTCTTTGCTTGTTATGGGATCCGCCCCCAAACCTCCAGTGAGTGTAAACTAATGTAATTCCAGATCAGTTTTTTGATAGGTCTTACCGTTTAGCCCCAAGAGGCCTCCAAATAAAGGTCTGCACCGACTCTAAAGTTGCTCCACCATTTTGAATTTATTTCGTTGGTTACATATTTTTATAAACTTTTTGGAATTTTACCGTAGGTTACAGGCTAGAAGCTAGAAGTTTGCCAAATTTCAAGTTTCTAGCTCATCTGGAAGTGAGTAAACATTAATGTGAGTGAGTGAGTCAGCCATGTGGCTTTATAATCTAAGATTTTTATAACATTTTTTAAAGAGTATTTAGTCGTGACTGAACTCTTATTTCGTTGGTTGAAGAGTCATGATATGAACATTTCATCGTTGGTTGGAGTTCGTTACAACATAGAATACAGATCGCTCTATGGTCCGAGTGTATTACAACTCATTACTGATGAACACCATGTTTTAATTATGCATGTGTGTGATTGTGTTAGTTTCAAATAGCCTCTTTACTGATGACAAGTTTAAAATCAATAAAAACTTGCTAGCCCTTTTTTTAGTGGGAGCACGGACCAGGGTTGTATATCATGGATTTATGGTGACAAGGAGGTTTGGGTTGAAATCCTGGTCAGGTTTAATGAGTGGTCAATGTCCTAAGTGGTTTATGAATCTCCCTACACGTATTTTAGGTACTCTACCTATAGATACTAGATTTTACACACGTCTTCACAAACTCCACCCTTAAATTATGAGTGACGTATTATCCGGTGTATGGGTCAAACACGAATAATTAGGGGTACAGCAACTTATACAAGGTGCCGGGTTTAATTCCCTAGTTTACGAGATATTTATAAATATAAATAAGAATAAACAGTAATATGGGGGATGGGACTAATGCTATAGATCTTGACCATTCGAGCTTAGCTTACTTCTGCTCTTCTGGCGTATGGAGGAATTCATTTCTGAGGTGGTGACACCATTAAGGTGAATTCCACTATCCCCAGATGATAGGATGATAGGTGAGAATAATGATGATGGAAAATAGAGAGGACTTAGAGTTTAACGTGGGCTCCAAACCACAGTGTGTGCCTGGCATTCCACACATTCACATAGCGTGAAAGCACACACATTGCCAGAGGTGAAGGAAGAGTTTGGTACTTAGTTAAATCTGTGCCGGGGCCAGTATTTGAACCCTGAACAACTAACACAGAAGTCTGCTAGACCACCAGGCCCCTCCATAAACAGTAATATTGTAATGCTATTTTACTTTACACGAAGTATACAGTTACCCTTAACTAAACTGGTATGCTCCTACAATTGTTATCAAACAATAACACTCCATTACAGTATTAGACAAAAAAAAAGTTACCTTATTATAACCCAGTAGTGACCATAATACTCGTAATGAAGCGACATAACTAGTAGATTAATATAAACAATAAACGTATGTAGGAGTTTGTGGGAGATAAATGATTTTTTCAACAAATTTATGTGTGTATTATCAGGCTCGTAATGGATCACAGGTACACAATTAATGTCCTATATTTGGGGGTGTTTAGACCCAATTTGATCATGATTAAATAATATTAATTTATTAATTCAGAAGAGAAGTTAATCAATAGTATGAATTTAATGTAAATTAATATAATTTACACTTGTCCGTGAATGTATGAAGCTATTAGAACAGGTTCCCCACTGTCATAAATAAAAGTTGAGAAGCTCTCTCTCTCTCTCTTTCTCTCTCTCTCTCTGTATATATGGTGTTGAGTGTTAGATATGCACAGAAATCCCAAAACGTCTGAATTGTCACCAGGTCTTGTGACTTGGACGAGAATGTAAGTAGAATTTGGTGAATTTTCGCCTGGGTATGAAATCTAGTGCACCGTAACTCTTCTAGAGAAACATTAAGAAATTCTTATAATTTTTTTTTTGCACCATGCAACTATTCAATCCGAAAATCTTAGGTAAAAATCTGTTAGGGTAGCTTTTATTCATAAATCTTTATAAAAATAGACTTCAAATTTGAATGACAAAATCAAACATTTTATTTACTTAAATCAATTTCAGTTTATCTTGTTTGAACACTTTTTATCATAATCTAAATTACTTTGGCTAGTTGAACTAAACTGTCTTAGCTAATATGATTAACTTAAATAACCTTTACTTAACTTTAGAAAATGTGTAGCATGTCACTCAAGTAAAATTACATCTACAAACCGTAATCTGCACAAAATACTAAACTGAAATAAAGAATCCAAAGAGGAGAATTAAAACTGATATATTCTGCAATAATATAATTTGTGTTCTACTTCATTAAGTGGATGTTCCCGGATACGAACAACATGCTTCGACAAAATATTCTGCAAGTATGGTGGAAGCGAAGGCGTGGCAGTTTTAACAGACGTCTAAATCCTTGAACACTCGATGTTAACGAAGGACCCGACTGTCTTTGGTTCAATGCCTCGAGCTATCAGCACTGCTGCCCTAGCTGACTTTCTGGGCAACTCTTTCTCCACTATTCCCACCTCCCCACTTCCTTTCTTTTCCCTCATTACTAGCCCATATTTGGTCTTGTTTAGAGTCAGAAAAAAGAGTATATGATGGGTGACCCCTAGGTTCATTCTACTGTAGTTCATCATATTATATGCTCGAAGGAGGAACCTTTGCTCAAGTACCTGAATAAGAAACTGGTGGTCTTGACGTTTGGGTTGTGGGTCTCACCGCCTCTACGCCGAGGGAATCTCGTCTGACGTACCAAGTATTCAACAAATATCCAAGTCCTTCAAACTTGTTGCAGTAGTCAAAGAGACTAATTGTGTTTCTGTTAGTTGAAGCAGCTATAATGTTTTCTAAGTCCTTCAGACTTGTTATTCTGGTCAGAATAATTAAATTTGGTTTTGTGTCAATCTGACTTAATTTATTTAGTCAGATAGTCTGACTATATATTTTCCCTATATCCATATAACATAGCTTAAATACAGGGGCTTTGAGCTCTATATGTAATAAGGACCTTGCTTTAAGATTCCTCTTCTCCATAAGTTTATTATTCCGTTATAAGTCCTTTAGACTTCACAATCATCCATGACGCAGTGGACATCATGCTCAATTGGTCGAATTTTTGTATATATACCACCAGGTTGTCTAACGCCTTTGTTTTAGGTCTTAGTTCAGTATCTCACAGCATTCTTGTTGTGTTAATATTTTGGGTGCGTAAAGAACGGAACACGGCTAGTTTTGTATAGTGGCCCGCACAGATAGTATTTTCATTTGCCCCTTGCTGGCACCTCATTTGTCCAAGTATTTAAAGTTAGTGTGTACTAGATTTGACGTATACCTCAGGGAGTGGGTAGTGGTATAAATGTACTATTGAGTGCTCTGGCAGTACCCAATGGGAAAGGACCGGCCATAGTAAAATTTTGTGTTGACATCTGATTGTAGCCACCTGCTAATGCAATGGACAAACCATCCTCTTACCATTTATTATTTATGTGTCTATGGGACCTTTCTTTATTTCAAATCAAGCTAGTTAGCTTGGCCGACATTTAGCTTAGTAATGCTAAAACTATAGGATTTCCAGTTATATTTTTATTAGTAATTAATTCACCATGTTTTCTGTTTAGACCCTTCTGGTGGTAGTCTGGCTCTATCCCGGCTGTTTTGGAATCCAATATTCTTTATCAACTTAACTTCCATTTGACTGTTACCGAGTCGTCTTGGACACTAATTCTCCCGTGCTTAGGGAAGTTCCTATATTTTTGGAGTTGTTAAATGCAATCATATTTGTAATTTTAAAACTTAATGTTTTCCTTTATGCTTCTAAGAGTTACATGTTTTCCCTAACCAATTCAACGAACATTTATTACTGTCTCCTGACTACCAAACCCTTCCTTCACCTCTGACAAGACATCTTGTGAATGTGGGGAGTGCCAGGTCTCCACCGTGGTTCGGATTCCACGTTAAACTGTAGGTCCTCCATTTCATCTCACAATCACCCTACCATTACACATTAGCGTAAGTTCGTATAACCCGAACGGGTAGTAAGACGCGGTGCTAATAATAATAATAATAATAATACTGTTTATCTTACTTTGGTTCTGCATTTAATCTTGTTTATCAATTGTAACCCTAAATCATCTTTTTGTGTTTTTTTAATAATAAATCTCTTACTGTTACCTATTTATTTCTCTTACTTTTATGAAATATTTCTCAGTCTCTACTTTGTAATACATTTACCTTGTAATAGTTATCGTTACCTCCTCTATATATTAGAGTGAAGGGGAAGTCATGATACAACATGTTACTACTTCTTAAACTACATAAGATTAGTACAAAGTTGCACCATTCTCTTTTTTTGTTCAGCTGATCATAACTCTAATTAAATAATTTTGTAAAATATATAGCATTGAAAGATTTGGAAATGTGACTTTTTTTTTTATCATTCTCAATGAAAATTTTGCAAAGTTTATGGTCTACTTCAAGCTTTAATACACTAATTCTCAGTTCATAGAAAGTGATCTTTTAATAATTAAACAACTTTAATAAATCACATAGCTATTAGTTCACACACTTGTAAGCCTTTATATACTTGCTTATCAATAAAATTTGAGATAAAACTTTTTACAATAAACTTGTCCTTTATTATGAATTCTCAATCAATGGGATTAATTAAAAACCAGAATCTCCCTGTTAAAATGTTTTACATGATTATTTTTACTAAGCTTCACAAATCTTATTTGTAATAGACTGAGTGATGACATAAAAATAAAAATCAACATATAAAACCAAAACAATACCATTTGAACTGAGCATTAAACTTAATCAACGGTACATACAATTTTTGTACGAATATTCAATTAAGAATCTTTTCTTGAAGGGGGAATCCATATAATCTCTCGAGCAGAGAGAGCTAAAGTCTGCAGCTATTAGAGGCAACTATGCTGATAATATACCCATAGATCCACCCCCCACCCCCCTCCTTTCACCCACTTCCCCACCCACGCCTTTTGGCCAAAGCCGCAATATTTCAAGCACACACATTCCACTAACCTTACCCTTTATAACCATGCAAATGTTGCAAGGAAGCCAGTCTTGGCGTATTAAAAGCAAGGGTGGCAGTTGGCTGCGACTCGTAATAGGAAGGAGTGTTTTCGGGATTTGCATCCTCTCTAGCTGCTTTGCTAGCTTGCTTGCTTGCTTGCTTACTTTTGGTCTGCCTGCCTGCCACATAGAGCACTGTAGGAAAGTTTGCACGTAGGGATTAACCTGTTAGGAATTACTGCGTAATTAGGTTTTGGTGTGATGCTACCAACGAGAAAATGGGGACTTGAGAAGGCGGGAGTGGGATTGCTTGTGATATAAAAGTGCTTGGTTTTGTGAGATGAACTACTGTTTAAAGTTTATCAACACAAACCTTCGTTCTAATGGGATTAAGGTTTAAAGAGAACCTGAATTAACATCCGTGTGTTTGCAGATTTTTTTAAATGTAACAAAATACTTTTTTTTTGACAATAATAAAATGATGCTTCAGAGAATACAGTTAGTATTTTTACACATGGTAAATATAAAGTCTTTTTTTTTATTTCTCGTGAACATCGTGAAAATTAAACGGGATTTTTATTTTAATTAAAAAGGTTTCTGTTCATATTAAATTATCCTCAAGACATATTCCAGGAACTGTTCATATTATTTGATGTGGAACATTAGTATTTACTGAATAAACATTTAATTTATTTTGTCAAATAGATTATTTTTTAAATTGTTAAATTATGGAACTAAGCTAAATTTGCATTGAATTCCATCTTAGAAGAAGCCGATTACTCTTAACTATCTCACAGAAATGATTTTTTTTAAATATGTGTGGCTTGTCTTACTACTCAAGTGGGTAAGCTGCATATTAAAATTATTATTATTATTATTTAGCACCGTGTCTTACTATCCGTTCAGGTTATACGCTTTAAGTACTAATTACGCCAATGGATTAGGAATTGGGAAGGTTGAATTAGAGGAAGGGAACCCAGATTTGCGTGGAGGGAAAGTGGAAAACCATTTAGGAAAAACCACCCCCAGTTCACCCGACCGAGATTCGAACCTCGATCTCCCACGTCCTCAGCAGTCGAGCTCAACACGACTAGCACGTTAGTAAACTACGCCACCGAGGCGGGTTGCATATTAAAAAAAAAATTGGATGAGGAAGGTATAATTTTGAGTAAATTTACAAGCGTTTGCATAAAAGAATTTGCCTATAGGGAGGGTAAAAAAACCATTTAGTATAAGTAAAATAAACATTAGTACACCTAGCTTGGGTTTGATCCCCGATCTCCCCATGATCGGGAGACCATACAAGCATTTGTTGACAGTTGATTCCAACTGAATGTTGCTCATATTACTCACCTGTTAAGTAAAAAATTATAGAAAAATAGGTTTGGTTTGAACGTAATTTTAAATGGTTTTTATGACAACTTAATTTTTAAGAATTGAAATGAATTTAACTGTCACTCAATATTAAGAGGAAGAAAAATAATACTTAGCTAAATTTAATAAAATAAATTAAGCTCTTTTCCACTTTGAGTTTTTATAAATTAAATATATTTAAATAAAACGTTATTGAATTAGACCAAACAATCATGTTGCCAACAAAGCTTTGCAGGTTTTTTTAATTGAAATTCACTAGAGATGCCTTTAAAAATTATCTCTATGAATGGTTTGTCTCTCTCCCAATATTTATTCCTCCCTTCCCTTCGATCCCCCCCTTGCCCCACCCCTTTCTTGTCTAAAAATGAATGCTAATTCAACCCAATATTTATTCCTCCCTTCCCTTCGATCCCCCCCTCGCCCCACCCCTTTCTTGTCTAAAAATGAATGCTAATTCAATATTTGTCTTTATTCTCCGAAGGTTTCGCCCTAACACAAGCAAACAGACCGTCATACCCCAGGAGTAAGCTTGTTACGTAGATCATGTGGGGTGGAATAGTAAAGAAGGGGAGAAGGATAGAGCTAAGAAGAAGTAAAGGAATGGCGTGGAGTAAAATGGAGAAAAATAGTAGTAATAATACCAATGTGGATTCGAGTTAAGAGCTCTAAGAAGATTGCAAGGGAGCAAAACCAGAAAGTACGAATTTGCTCAACCACTACCACCATTCCTTTTTTTTTATTATTATTATTATTATTACTATTATTTTGAATACGCATTTATTTGCGTTCGTTTTTTCTTTCTCTCGCTCTCTTTTTTTTCTTTTTAGATTCTGCAATTTCGCATGTGTTTTTTCTCTCTTCTTTTGTTGTGGTCCATTTTCTTCTACTTCTATTTGTGCTCTTCTCTATATTTTGTAAGCAGGATGAAAGCTGAATAATGCATGGCGTAGCTTTGCCTCACTAGCCCCCAAATCTCATCATCTGGCAGATCGCCCCAGGACACTGCTCCTTATTTCCCCTCTCCCGCCTCACAGCCTCTAAAATCTCTCAACATTTCTATTAACAAGACGAATGTCGCCATCTATCCAATATTTTGATAAGAGTATTTATCTTAAGAATATTTTACGTTTCTTTCCTAGCCCAAAAGTAAGGGTGGACACAGACAGGAAAATCTTGGAAAATTCAAAGAAAATTAGGTATTATCTATATTATTTAAAAAAAAGAGAAAATTCAATATTAAATTTAGTTAGCTCCTATTCAATATTTTAAACAGAATTTGAGGAAAACAAAGATTAAAATGTCACCTTTGAATTAATACCAGTTATCGGTGATCTGTATTGATGAGTACATTAACAACCACGTTGGCCATTTACGGTCTATCTGTAATTATTATTTTACAGTTATATAATTTGGCAAACCTTTGCAGGGGGAAAAAATGTCTGGAAAACTGTAAAATTTGATAATTGAATTACTGTCTCAAACCTATTCATTTGCGATGTAAAGAACTTGAAAACAAATTATTTTCCAGTATTTATTTTAAATTGTCTTTATTACTTTCTTTGGCCCCCTCGGGTGGAGAAAGTATTGTGATCATAAAAAAATTGAGTTGACATTTTGATGGATATTGACATTTCATGACATACACAAAAAAAGTGATATTATTTTTTGCAATGCCATATGGCTGTCTTTTTTATATACACCTTAAGACAAAGCAATTTTTCTATCAGGCTAAAACTTTGTATTTAGGGTTTTCATAAGGTTTCCCGTAGTAGTTTTTAGAATTAGATGTATAACTTTTAAAATTAAAGGTAGTTTACTTAATGACGAAAGATACATTTTTGATCGAATTCCTGAATTTTTATTTCAATTCAATTCAATTCCTAGTCACTCTTTAACACTAGAAACAAACCAATGAATTTCATTTTCCCTAGAAAATGACTTGGTAGGCGCTTTACATAAAATAATAGCTACAATTTTGATAATATATTCGCAACTATTTCAGATGCGTTACTTTCCATTGCAAAGTTGTTGGAAATATTTCCATCGTTAGGTAAAAGAGCGATCAAATTTTTGTAGTGCGTCGTACCATTAATTTTAATTGGTTGTGACTTCGTTTTGTGAATATCTAATTTAAAGGTATTACCATTTGTGATCATTTCCGTGGTGAAATTTCTTTTAAAATACAAGTTGTGAGAAAAAGTAACAGCTCCTGGTATTTCTTTGGAAAAAATTCAAGTATTTATTTAAAAGATTATGTATATTTAGTAATAAATCTTAAAAAAAAACACCATATGCATTATTTTGGTATTTTTTATTTATTAAATAAACTATAGTCTTATATTTCTTAAAAACTAGCAAATCTGATTTTTTCCCTTACTATTTAAAATCAAATACCTTATAAAAAATGTAATTTTTTTAATTCTAGTCTTGTGGGAGGTTTGGCTTCAAATCCTGACTGAGTATATAGATGGTTATTTTTCCTAAATATTTTACTAATTCCCTTCTTCTCCTTAAACACAGAGATTCTGGCAAATTTTATAATCCCTATTTAATAGCTTGGACGAGTTTTAAGTTACGGAACTGATTTTTTTTTTAACTTTTTGAACAAAACGTAGAATGGAGGGCCAAACAGTTGGACCAAATTTTATACTAATGAAAAAACTACCATGTATTTAAAACGCAACGATACAATGTGAGGAATAGCTATTTTTTACAACTATAGTTTATTTAAGATTGAAACAAACTGTGTGTTTACTAGACATAATATTATTTTAAATCAAATGTTAATCACTATTTGGAATACAGTTAATTAAGAGAAGTTAAAGAAATTTAATACTATGCCACCATTTTGATTTGTTGAAGTAACATGATTTATTATTATTATTATTAATAATAATAGCACCGCGTCTTACTACCCGTTCGGATTATACGCACTTACGCTAATGTGTAATGGTAGGGTGATTGTGAGATGAAATGGAGGACCTACAGTTTAACGTGGAATCCGAACCACGGTGAAGACCTGGCATTCCTCACATTCACAAGATGTCTTGTCAGAGGTGAAGGAAGGGTTTGGTAATCAGATAAATCTTTGCCGGGACCGGGGAACATGATATAAAAGTTGCGCTTACTCTAGATTCAGTGCAAATAAATGGAGTGAATTTGCTGTCAAACTGTACCTACTTTTTTAGTCAAAACAGATCTAAGTTCATCCTTGCAAGTTGCTCTAGTGGATCTATTTATACCCCTTAGTGAACTGTACTGGAGCGTTTACAAGGGTTAGTTTTAGAAGCACTTGATCGTAGGATTGATTCAAGCTATTAATTCTTAATGGTCTGATCTTGTTAGCAATTTACGCTTTAAAAGAGTATCTTTATTAAGCGCAACTCTAAATTTATAATTTACTATCAACAAAGTGTTTTCTTGTGTAGCTCATTTATTCTTGAACGTTATTTGCATTGTAACTTAGAATAAGATAGTCTTTAGGTAATTTAAAACATTACTCTGTTCAACTGATAAATTAAAACATGCTATCGCAAGATTAATAACCAATAAATATTGTTAAAATAACTCAACATTTTAATTGTAAGGCCTACTAAATGCCTCACAGCTACTAATAACGTGCTTACATTTGTGACATTGCTTCTTTTAATCGCGTAGCTGGCTGAGTGATATGAGTATTCTTAACTGTAATTTCATGTAGCGTTTTCCAGTCAGCAGAACTTGTTAAAATTAAACAATTAAACTTGGTCCCCATTTTACCAACCACACATGGGCTCTGTACTATTAACACATCTCCCATTGGAATGTAATTCCTTTGATATCTGGCCCAATGATGTCTTAATGATTGATAACAAATTACAGTTTCAGCTTTGACTAACCCTGCTTACCTTGAAAACATACCTGGTGCATAACCATCCATCCAGCTGTTCCTAGGTCCTGGTGCATAACCATCCACCCAGCTGTTCCTAGGTCCTGGTGCATAACCATCCACCCAGCTGTTCCTAGGTCCTGGTGCATAACCATCCACCCAGCTGTTCCTAGGTCCTGGTGCATAACCATCCACCCAGCTGTTCCTAGGTCCTGGTGCATAACCATCCACCCAGCTGTTCCTAGGTCCTGGTGCATAACCATCCACCCAGCTGTTCCTAGGTCCTGGTGCATAACCATCCACCCAGCTGTTCCTAGGTCCTGGTGCATAACCATCCACCCAGCTGTTCCTAGGTCCTGGTGCATAACCATCCACCCAGCTGTTCCTAGGTCCTGGTGCATAACCATCCACCCAGCTGTTCCTAGGTCCTGGTGCATAACCATCCACCCAGCTGTTCCTAGGTCCTGGTGCATAACCATCCACCCAGCTGTTCCTAGGTCCTGGTGCATAACCATCCACCCAGCTGTTCCTAGGTCCTGGTGCATAACCATCCACCCAGCTGTTCCTAGGTCCTGGTGCATAACCATCCACCCAGCTGTTCCTAGGTCCTGGTGCATAACCATCCACCCAGCTGTTCCTAGGTCCTGGTGCATAACCATCCACCCAGCTGTTCCTAGGTCCTGGTGCATAACCATCCACCCAGCTGTTTCTAGGTCCAGGTGCATAACCATCCACCCAGCTGTTTCTAGGTCCAGGTGCATAACCATCCACCCAGCTGTTCCTAGGTCCTGGTGCATAACCATCCACCCAGCTGTTCCTAGGTCCTGGTGCATAACCATCCACCCAGCTGTTCCTAGGTCCTGGTGCATAACCATCCACCCAGCTGTTCCTAGGTCCTGGTGCATAACCATCCACCCAGCTGTTCCTAGGTCCTGGTGCATAACCATCCACCCAGCTGTTTCTAGGTCCTGGTGCATAACCATCCACCCAGCTGTTCCTAGGTCCTGGTGCTACACATCCACCCATTTGTTCCTAGGTCCTGGTGCTACACATCCACCCATTTGTTCCTAGGTCCTGGTGCTACACATCCACCCATTTGTTCCTAGGTCCTGGTGCTACACATCCACCCATTTGTTCCTAGGTCCTGGTGCTACACATCCACCCATTTGTTCCTAGGTCCTGGTGCTACACATCCACCCATTTGTTCCTAGGTCCTGGTGCTACACATCCACCCATTTGTTCCTAGGTCCTGGTGCTACACATCCACCCATTTGTTCCTAGGTCCTGGTGCTACACATCCACCCATTTGTTCCTAGGTCCTGGTGCTACACATCCACCCATTTGTTCCTAGGTCCTGGTGCTACACATCCACCCATTTGTTCCTAGGTCCTGGTGCTACACATCCACCCATTTGTTCCTAGGTCCTGGTGCTACACATCCACCCATTTGTTCCTAGGTCCTGGTGCTACACATCCACCCATTTGTTCCTAGGTCCTGGTGCTACACATCCACCCATTTGTTCCTAGGTCCTGGTGCTACACATCCACCCATTTGTTCCTAGGTCCTGGTGCTACACATCCACCCATTTGTTCCTAGGTCCTGGTGCTACACATCCACCCATTTGTTCCTAGGTCCTGGTGCTACACATCCACCCATTTGTTCCTAGGTCCTGGTGCTATACATCAACCCAGATGTTCCTAGGTACTGGTGCTATACATCCACCCATCTGTTCCTAGGTCCTGGTGCTACACATCCACCCAGCTGTTCCTAGGTCCTGGTGCTACACATCCACCCATCTGATCCTAGCTCCTGGTGCTACCCATACACCCATCTGATCCTAGCTCCTGGTGCTACCCATCTGCCCCGGTATAGTAGTTTGACAGAAGCAATGCCACAAGCCTTCACTTTATTGTGCGTTATAAAACTTTGTGTGACCTATAGTGTCTTCTCCTGATTCAATTAATTATCATGCTCGTCTTTTGGGAACAATAGAGCTTACCTTAATACCAGTGAAGTGTCGTGAAGTGTCGTCAGGGTATGCAGCAATAGTTTAAAATATACCTGTGAATTGTTTAAAACCTTCAGTAGAACTCTCATTGGTCAGGTACCAAGGAGAAAACATTCCCTGTTGAGGTATACATAGCAGAAAATACGTATTATTGGTCAAATAGGCATCAAGTTGGTGAGAACACGTCACAGGTACAGTTTTACCAAGGTCAGCTTATCTTGCAACACTCAACAACATGACACTGATTAATAAGTTTACTTCATTGGTTCCTCTTGGTCCTGGGTCCATCATTGGCATGAGGTGTTTATCGCTGTTTTGGGTCACCGAATGTCATCCATTCTTGCGACATAGCCAGACCATTGGGGTACACGTAGTTTCGTGATGGACACTATGTTCAACTCTCCGTATAGGTTATCAAAGTCCTTATTGCGTAGCGTTGTCCATTCCTCAATAGCCTCACCTTTAACTAAGTCTTCGTTTATGTTATGCAGTGCAATAATACTAATATATATATATATATATACACACACACACACACACACACACACACACTCGCTTTGCTAGTGGATGTAAACTAATGTAAATCCAGAGCCGTTTTTAGATAGGTCTTACCGTTTAGCCACCAGAAACTGCCAAAGAAAGGTCCGCAACAACTTTAAAGTTTCTTCGCAATTTTGAATTTTTTTTCAGGGGTTAAAAATTAAAAAAAAACATTTTGGAATTTCCCCTTCTGTTACAGGCTAAAAGATATAATTTTCTCACTTTTCAAGTTTATAGCTCATCTGTAAGTGGGTAAATATTAATACCAGTGAATGAGTCAGCCATGTGGCTTTATAGTAGTTTAATGGGGTCTAACACCTTTATTCTCGGTGTTGCGTGTCTGTCTACCAAGCTCACAATCACCCTACCATTACATATTAGCGTAAGTGCGTGTAACCCCAACGAGTAGAAAGATGTGATGCTAATAATAATAATAGTTATTTCGCTTTGGGTGGATAGTATTTTTAGATATTTCGCTTATCGATTTTTATTAATTTTTATAGAGATTTTTAATTTTTTAAAATCTGAAATAGGTTTTAATCTAGAGGATTGTACCAGCGTTTGTATCGAGGGAGAGATGAAAACCATCCAGTAAAACAACTTTCAATACATCCAACCTAGATTAGAACCCCCATATCTCCGTCATCAGCAGTACAGTCTATTGCGAGTGTGAGACCTATACCATGAAGCGACCGAAGCTGGTCCACATCACGAAACTAAAATAAAATCAAGAAACTAATCAGGTATATCAAAAAAATAAAAAGTAAAGTTCTAAATAATATTTTATTATTTCATTACTATCACTTTATTTTATTTATCACCGTGTCTTACTACCCGTCCAGTTTATACACTTATGTAATAATCACGTAAAAGATTTTGGGGATTAGGAAGGCTATATTTATAGGAAGTGTAGCAGCATTTTCTTGGAGGAAGCGAAGAAAACTATTTTTGGAAAACCACTCTCATTACTCTCGACTGAGTTTCAAACCACGATCTCTCCATCATCGGCAGTCTAGTCTACTGTTATAGTAGCGCCCTAGACAGTACGGCCACCGAAACTAGCTATAATTACCATTAATAAGTAGCAAACATAATTTATCACTATATAATTATTAATAAGATTCTATAGTCTGATTATACACAATTTTTGTTTTAAATTATCTTCCGCACGTAAGAGTTTTAACAAAGCCCAAAAACCATATACTCATTTTAATCAAAGTCCAACACCGTAGCTCTGCAGGTATCGCGTCTTTGTCTTGATCCAGAAGCTTCGGTTTCAATTCCAGAAGTGGTAAAACAAAAATCATAATTGGTGATGACTCACGGCCAGGGGGCTGGGTGTTGTCTGTTCTAGATGTAAGTTATTTAATAAGTCATTTGCTGATATAATCATTCGGTGCAGAAAGTTCACGTTAAATATCTCAAACAATTATAATAATTTGATATTCGAGCAAACTTTATTTATACGTTAACTGAAATAGCAGATGATTAATGTTAATGGTACAATATTTATACATAAACATCAAAGGATATAATGTAATGCTACAGATATAGACCACGTGATGATTATATTTCTCTAAATAAAATAATGATTTCTAGTAATTGAAATCGGAATGTTAAATAAATAAAATTCAAATCCTATATTTTGATGTAAAGATTAGTTATTGGACTGTTGAATATTGTATGTTTAAATGGCAGTTTGTATGCTGTAATTTGATGAGTTATTACAACTTAATTCCGTTTACAGCTCGACACACACACACACACACACCCGTCAATATGACACTCAGAGAAATTAAAAGTTAAACTTGTTTGTTAGTTAAACATTTTAGCCCTGGACAGTAATCAAATTTATAACCATTATCAGTGTGTCCTGGTGGTCTAGGGGTAAGGTGTCGGACTTCTGTGCTGTCGGCCGGGGTTCAACCCTCGGTCCCATCACAGATTTATCTGATTACCAAACCATTCCTTCACCTCTGACAAGATATCTTGTGAATATGGGGAAGCCAGGCCTCCATCGTGGTTCGGATTCCACGTTAAACTGTAGGTACTTCATTTCATCTCACAATCACCCTACCATTACACATTAGCGTAAGTTCGTATAACCCGAATGGGTAGTAAGACGCGGTGCTAATAATAATAATAATAATTATAATAATAATAATAATAATAATAATATAACCACTATCCTAACAATCTGTTGCCTTACATATTGAAATAGTTGCAGAACGGGGTTATTAGAGAATGTATATATATTTTAGAAGGTGATATAAGAATACTTTTATCTTCAAATAGTGGTCGAAATATTGTTCTTGGGGTGATTATTAAATTGTTTAATTTTGGATGAATTCCACCTAAGTTAAAGGTTCAAACATTGGCTGGAACGTGGAGTAATAACCAAATTTGTGACGTGGAGGTCAGGGTTAAAATACTAAGGGTTGATTTTTCATAAACGATTTCCCGCTCTCCCCCATGCTAGTTCGGACACATTATAACCCTGATCAAATAGTGTAGTTACTGTAAAGGCAGCTAGGCCAGAAGAGTAGTGAAATGCCATGCAAATAAAAAGTAATAATATTGCTAGTAATACCCAATGACACATAGGGTTTCAGTTGTCACACTAGACTTTTTACTTTTACACAACACACAGCTATTTAACAGTTGAGACTAATTTTAATTATTTTATTATTCAATTAAAGATAAATCCACACACTCTCTACGTAGGAGTTTGTTGATTATATTTACCAAGACCAATTTATTTGTGCATTAAACATGCGCAGTGAGAAATATAAAGGAAAATGTATCAAAACAGTGTGAATTCTTTGGTAAAATGTTTGGATCCATAGAATATGTTCTGAGAAATAGCATTTTTTATACGCTCCGTGATAGAATGCAATCGCCTGGATATTATGGGCTTGAGACAAGTGATACCAACCCTAAAAACACAACATAGAAGCCCCATTTTAAAAATAAATCTTAACTATATTTCAACAATAGTTTAAAGTTATAGAACTCTTTGGTAATTTGTTTTACATTAACTTTGGTTTAGAGATTTATTGCACACATATACCTAAATATTAATTCATTCCCTATGAATTGTTATTTTAAATGCCATATAAAATCAATTTAATTATACACAAATAAATCAGTATAAATGTATTTAGTGATGGCCTTGAAACCAAATCAAGGTCAGTGACAAGATATAATACTTTTTGATACTTAGGGCCAGTTTCATAGTCAAATTTAATACGCCTCAAGTGCGGCGCTGCACTAAATACAAGACGATACCTACTTAAACTCGAATGGAATGGGCCGTTCTCACATAAGAAACTGGCCCATTCCATTCTGGTTTAGGTAGGTGTCGTCATGAACTTAGGGTAGTGCCGCACTTGAGGCGTACTAAATTTGACTATGAAACTGGCCCAAAATATGATTGTTTCCCGCGAACACCTTAGCTCAGTTGGTAGGGTGTGTGTCTTTTCAATGGTCACGGGTTTGAGTTCCAGAACTTTAAGCAAAATCCTATTTGGTGAAATTGTAGCCTCTCTTTTACAGCAATAAATTAATTGTCTGGGGACTTGTTGTTTATTTGCTATTATTAAGTTAGTAAATCATGTTCTATATAATCGGTATGTTAATCAAATATCATGGAAAGACCCTAAGCAAAAAAATATAAGTAAAAATCGCAAATATTGGATAACAAAATTCACAGTAGGTTCTTTTTACAACATAATATCCGCATCGGTGGTGGCAACGTCTAGGGCGTCTCTCTCTAGTAATTATGAACAGGTACAGGTTTGGGTCCTAGCTGGGTTTTTTGAATTTATTTTTCCAAATATCTTTTTCCTCCTTTCCTTCACGCAAATTTGCGTATATTTATTCTAGATTCTATTGTCCACTTCCTTACTATTATTATCACCGCGTCTTACTACCCGTTCGAGTTATACGCACTTACGCTAATGTGTAATGGTAGGGTGATTGTGAGATGAAATGAAGGACTTACAGTTTAACTTGGAATCCGAACCACGGTGGAGGCCTGGCATTCCTCACATTCACAAGTTGTGATTAATACACATCTTGTCAGAGGTGAAGGAATGGTTTGGAAATAAGATAAATCTGTGCCAGGACCAAGGATTGAACCCCGGCCGCCAGCATAGACGTCTGACACCTTACCCCTAGACCGCCAGGTCACCAGACTTCTTTACTATATTAATGTAGATATACTAGAGTATCTGGGCAGGTATTATGATGTGGTACAGAAAAAATTTAACAATATAAACAGATTACTAATAATTACAGTCTTTGGAAATCAATAAGGAATCAATTAGACCAATTGTAGAGTTCTTGTGAATGTGTGGAGTCCCAGGCCTCCACCGTGGTTCGGATTCCACGTTAAGCTGTAGGTCCTCCATTTAATCTCGCAATCACCCTACCATTACACATTAGCGTAAGTGCGTATAACCCGAACAGGGTAGTAAGACGCGGTGCTAATAATAATAATAATCTGGTGAGGAATTCTCCATATAGATATCATATTCTGAAAATTGAAATTACCAACTACCGAGTCGAAGGTGGCTACGTTATCTGATAGCTCGTGATCTTAATAAAATAAACCACACATTTATAGCCGATGATTTCCGAACGTCCATCATAGACTCTGCTTTGAAATATGAGTGAAGAATGACCCTGGACACGGGTCGATTCCTGGATAGCTCATTGGTTATACATATACGTACTAAAACCAAAGGTCTCGGGTTCGATTCGCTTCTCCAGGTGTCAATTTTCAATCTTAAGAATGTGATAAATTATCTAGATGCGATTAAATCCTCACTAAAACAATATAATAGCTTTGGCAATTTGATTATTTTTTAATTTACTTTATTTATGAACAGACTGATATCTACATAAGACTTACAAACAAACTTAATTTTAGAACATACTATAAAATTAAGTATTTTGGTAGTAAATCTATCACAGGTAAAATGGTAACCCCAACTTCATCGATTAAACATTCTTAAAACACACTGACTTTTAAGATAAGCTGATAAGCTGTCAAACGTTTGTATGTCAATGCACCACTAACACACTTAATTATAGAAAATACTAATAATCCTGAAACACTTCAATAAATGTTTTCACGTTTGAAGAGGAAAACAAAATTTCATTAATTATACATTATTCATTTATACCATATATCGAACCTATTACTAACTGAACTATGTTGTCGGAATGGTATTTAAAGTTCCTAATAATGTTTATTATAGAATACTAGATGAGTTTAGTTTTTAATAAAAAAATACCAGTTTGCTCAACTTTCTAATAAATAGCAAATGTTCTCGTTTACAACATAGTGGCAAAGCTTCATTTCTTGAGGTGATATTGTGAAACTCTAGTCTAGTGGAGTAATCTAACTGCATTGGACAGTATTAATGCAGCAGATAGCGATAATATCAGGAAAGGACGGGAAATAATATTTGTTGTGCTGTGGTGGTCCTAAAATACGTCGAATTTAAAATTATATTCATTTCCAGGACTAGAAAACAAAAACTAGTCATTAATTGAATAACATCTGATAATAACTTTCGACGTTTCAAGGTCAGACGTACCACGCCCTATCACTGAATAGGGCTACACGCATATTTACACTGATATGATAATGATGAAGTAGGTAGAATTTAGAGTACATGTGGCAACATTTGCTTAGAGGGAAAGTGGGAAAATGTTAATTAATCACTCACATCTCACCTTATCAGGATATGAACCCCGATATTCCTATCAAAGGCAAAACAAATTAAATGAGTTTTACATTCAGTTCTCATGTCCACCGGTGCAAGTCTTTGGTCATTACACCCCTACTGAGGTGAGTTGGAAGGGAACATTAATCTATATCCATCTATTTTCTGTTTTTACGAGCTCAAAACAATTTTTGACCGTGATAAATAACATATTGCATTGTTATATACACTTGGCTATGTGTGTTGTGTAGATTATTAAACTATCTCAAAAGTGTGTTTAATGTCCACCAGGGGTATTTATCAATTTGACAAGGACTTGTCGCTATCTTATGGGTAGAGAAAGTATTGTGATCGTAAAAAAAAATCGAACTCGATATTTAGATGAATCTCGATGTTTTATGACCCCCGAATCCGAAAAAGTGGTCTATGAATTTCCGTCTTTCTGTCTGTCCCTCGGGCTAGATCCTAAACTATTTTACCGATCAGGCTAAAACTTGGTATTTAGGGTTTTCATGGGGTTTCCCTGAGGGGTTTTAGGAATTGGATAACCAAACTTAAAATTAAGGGTAGTTTACTGAGGAGCGTAAAGAGAAAAAGTCGATTTTCTGAAAATTGGCTCTTACGATTTTGATTAAATTGCATTTCTAAACATTTCTAAATATTATAAACAAAATGGCTACATTCAATATTTCGGAAAAATTACTTTAAGTACTCCTGTTTGACGCATAAGTTCTCATTTTTTTTTTATCATATCCTCGAAACTATGAGACATGAAATTGCTTATCATTGCAAATAAGTAGATCTATATATAATACAAATATTTTATGAAAAACATACTTTTATAAAACAAATAACGTTAATGTTAAATATATATATATATATTAAATTTTCAATACTAACGGTAAAGTATAGCGACCTTAAAAATAATCTAACCCGAAATGTTGATAAATATCGACGTCTCATGACACCCCAAACCCTAAAAAATATTTTTTGCAATGCCGTCTGCCTGTATTTTTAACTCTAAATAAAGTGTAGTTTAATAAAAAGCGAAAAGGGTGTCGGACTTCTTTGCTGGGGTCCGGGGTTCAATCCTAGGTCCTGGCACGGATTTATATGATTAACAAACCCTTCCTTCACCTCCGATAAGACGTGTATTAATCACAACTTGTAAATGTGTGGAATTCCAAGCCTCCACCGTGGTTGGGATTCCACGTTAAGCTATAGGTCCTCCATTTCATCTCACAATCACCCTACCATTACACATTAGCGTGAGTTCGTATAACCCAAACGGGTTGTAAGACGCTGTGATGATAATAATAATATTAATAATAATAAAGAGCGAAAAAATAAATCGATTTTCTCTAAATCGGCTATAACGCTTTGAATTAAAATTCGTATCTAGGCGTCGATTAATATTATAAATAATCTGGCTATTTTAATCTTCCCTTGAAAATTACTTTTAGGGTACTTTACAGATGCTGAAATTTCCATATTTCCGCAAATATTTGAGATATTAATTAATTTACCATTGGAAAATTGTAGTACTATTAAAAATAAAATACTTTTATATGAAATATATTTTTATAAAACGAACAGTTTCTGGGGTATTGGCAAACATATTAATACAATTTTGTGAGCTTTAGTTGTAAAAAGATACTACTTGAGCTTTAACGTAATAATTCTCCAATGCCATAGAGTAATTAAATACAAGCAAGCTTCTAAAAAAAATGCTTTTTTTCCCTTAACCTCTTAGGATAAATATTTTTACAACAATGATCCATGTCCTATATTTTAGACTCAATAATCAATATTTACATTTTTTATTGGTCAAAATTTATAAATGAGGAATTTAATAGCAATGCGATGTCTTGAAAGTGTGAAACACCTAATAAAATGTCAAAATTTTAACCGGAAGTCAAAATTTTAATACGAAAGGTTGGTCCTTGTGGACTCAATATCAATCTTTTTTATTGGTTCAAACATACAATTGAGGACATTAACTCTTTAAAAATTTAAACTGGCACTCAAAAACTGTTTTACGTAAGTGTAGAGCAATTTATGCCTGGGTTTGCTAGTGTATATTATTTAGTTTCACTTATATTACGAGCTTTGAGTAAATATCTCCATTTTCAAACAATAGAGCGAGAAAGTCCGTGCAGAGTTCCGTACCATTTATTCTCTTCATTTGAAATGTTTTTAGTCAAATGCCGTTTTGCTCATGACCAATATTCAATAACTGTGAGAGCCTGATTCGGTGGCCGCATGGTATAGGTCGTCACGCTTGTGTTGGACTAGACTGCCGATGACAAAGAGATTGACGTTAGAATCCTGGTCTAGTGTACTGAGGGTTCTTTAAAACATTAGGTTTCCACGCACTCTCTATCTTCATGTACATGCGAGTACAGTTATTCTAAATTCAAACTTTCTCATCCCTAACTAATTTTACTAGCTAGTAAACATTCCTATAACATGAACCGGAACTAAAACGCAAAGATAAAGAAAAATACAAAGTATATAAAGTTTAACTTAATTTATCTTCTGCAGCAATATCTTATTTATTTTTCTCCAATAAATTTTTCGTAGTAGAATTTTCAAAAAAAGTATCTTGGCTTGCGTTTTCTTATGTAAGGATATGATTTATCAGAGGCAGCAATTTCTAACCTTTTCCCCCTCATGTCACACTAAACACGGCCATAAAACTGTCCAGACACGCCGTCACTTTTTTAAGGAAAGATTTCATAACTAAAATAATGAATATTCATATTTTGCTATTA
Organism: Timema californicum; assembly: GCA_902141385.1. Lineage (NCBI taxonomy): Eukaryota > Metazoa > Arthropoda > Insecta > Phasmatodea > Timematidae > Timema > Timema californicum. The sequence goes on from CABFOW010000276.1 coordinate 167,404, forward strand.
AGTTTAATAGCTAAAATACCAATATCGTTGTTATTTTTAAAAATAATGTTGTTTATGGATATAAAAAATATATTTTTATTTCTCAAATGTTTTTGGCTTCTATTTGATATACCCCCAAACCACAGCGGCACACTGTTTCAAATACGCGGGTATAAAGCAGTTTATTCATCAAAATGTTCTATGAAAAGACTCACTTTCAAAGAATATTCCTTCTCTAATGAGACATTACAAATAAAGAATATATAGGTATATAAAATATCTAGGTTTTCCACCTGCTTCTTTCAAAGAAAAGTTTTACTCTCCTAGGATTTATCTTTTTCCTTTCTTTTCAAGAATATGAGCGTTAAAGAAAAGAAAAGTCTTTGCTGACGAGTCAAAACTCTTGGGCATGCATCAGTAGGTTGGAACTCCTACGACCCTGGGAGGAAGTTAAGGGAAGGCTGGATTAATATTCTAGCCTAGTTTCGGGGTTACAGGCTGCGTGACAAAGTTGTGGAGCGGGTGGGGGTCTGAGGGTACGGGG
>CABFOW010000276.1:179351-191230 GCA_902141385.1 Timema californicum
GCAGATAAGCATTTGCCATTAATTTAATAAATATTAATAAAGGTGTTTCAAGGTGTTTATTTGTTTGACTTAGTTGAAAATTGACATTTGGTTGGATGATTCATCAAGCTGTACTAGTTAAATATAGATTCAATTCCCTAAGAGAGCATTAAAGGGGTTTAAATATTACATTTATATCCCGCGTTATTCCCTGAAAGATTGACAGTTTTCCTTGTATGCATGTTCTATAGTGTTTGAGACTTTTTCCTAACCTAAATGATATTTTTTCTTAAAAAGAAGTCAACATTTATAATTATCCTTTTAAATAATGTTTGATATCTATAAAAAAAAACTAGTAAAGAGTGCAAATGATTATGTGGATGTGATTCTTCGGTACAAAGCAAACTGGATCGTACATACTCTTAGGAGGAACTGTCTTCTGCACGACGTCATAGGAGGAAAGGTTGAGGGAAAGAGGAGCTTAGGAAGCAGGAGGATTCAAATTTTAGATGTCTTGAAGGATGGAAGTTCTCGGAGCTGAAGGAGGAGGCAGAAGACAGGGTACATTGGCGGTCCAAGGTTACTGATAAAAGGAATGGACCTGTCGTAAGACAAAACAAATAATAATAATAATATTTAAAATACTATAAAACTAAACAAAATGTTTGTTTTATTTTCTATCGAGAGTCATGATCCAAAATAAAATAAATTTCAATATTATTTTTAATATATCAACGACTGGAAAAATATATTTCAATTATATTATATTAATTCTATTCTATTATATTAATCTACGAGTACAGATTTTTTTATATCAGTATAGCAATTTTTTCTTATCAAATTAAATGTGGAAATTAAGCTCATTTGCTGAAGTCCAGCCGTAGGCAATTAAAACACTGGGCTTTAAAAAGAATTTGAAATGCACAACAATGTTTTAGCATTTAATTCTTTTCAATTTACACCCTTTTAACGGTCATATTTGGAGTGGTATTCACGTGAAAATTCTTCATAATTACAAATGTATATATAATCTTTTTAGAGGTGTACTCCCATAGAACAAGATTTTTTAAAATTTGAACGGTCCTAATAACTACTGAGAGTGCACCGCGCCTGAATTTTTTCTGAAAGTTAGAAGTTATTCAAAGTGGTGATCTTCGGAAATTTGTTGAATATTAAATGCATCTTGAATTCATTTGCAGTTTGAATTAAGGATATCTTTTAGTTTAATATTCGTTAATATCAGAGGATTTAAAATGTATCTAGTGTGGGGTGAGGAGGGGCAAACTTATTCCAGGGGACGATTCTTTCAAGGGGAGGAAAGTTAATCTTCTTCCCCCCACCCCCAAACACCCCCAGTTCCACAGAACTGAATAAATGTATTGATTAATAATTTCATAAAAATATCTCTATTAAATAATACATTAATTATAGGGCGGTGGAAAAGCTACTAAACATTTTAAGAACAAGCATTTATTATTCTCAAATACCTAAAAATATATACATACTTAAATTAATGATTGGTGTAAATGTTATTGGTAAAGAATGATAGTCGTCTACTAGAATTTACTCACCTAGCTATTTATATATCTCTGATCTATCCAGGATTTTTCCAGAGTACTCTTAGCTTAAGGCAGATTATGTGATGTACTGTACATTCCGTTCAAACTGAAAGTTAACCGTTTAACCTTGACGTATTACAATATGACCTTATCTTAAACTATATTGGATAAGCTAGTTACTTTACTGGATAGATGAAGGTTACATGTGATCACCAACTACTCGTCGGTAACTTTCAGAAAAACCACTATTTGTGACTTAAGGTAGACGTTTTTATGCTTTTGCTGTATAAGTTTTAACTGCAGTATAGGCAAAAATTGATAGCCATGATTGGTGCAGTTATCTTCACTATAATATGAAATAAGTTTTTATTTTATTAAATTTAACAAATGGTTATGTTTACTGAGGTCATGTTGTGCTTGATGAATCTCTAATGATGACCTTGAATTCTTTATCTTGTACAATTGTTAAATTATAATCTCGAAAAACTCGAATTGACAATAAGAAATTCACCTGCCTTATTTATACATTTTTACTGTCCATCACGTTTTAATATCCGCTAGGGTTACCCGCATATCAAAGCTGATGTTTAAGGTATGAACAAGCTAGAATTTAGAGATAATATAGCACCCACATTTTCTTGAAGAAATAAAGAAAAACAAATGAATAAAACCCATGTCAGTACACTATCTTTGGAATTAAAATACAGCTTCCCCATCAGCATCAAAAAAAGACCAGACGAGGTTAACCTCTTAGTCTGCATTCCACCGATGTGGTTCAAGGGTCTCTTCATTGACATGTACAGGGCTGGAGAACATTTTAATTAGAGTGTAACCCGTTTCATCAATCATTTTCGGATGGATTATTGCGTGTTCCTGGGAATTTTGAGCATAAAAACGGATTATTGGAGTTTTTATTCAAGATTATTAATTATGATTAATATATAATTATCACATACATTATTATAAAGGTATCAAAGAAAAGTGTCTAGGAGCAACAGTATTTTTGTTAGGTGTACGTCAAGGCTAAACGCATACAAATATTCATAAAATACCTATTTGGACAACATTTCTGAGTTCTTTCAAAAAGCTTATTCCCTTGTGTGGTCCCGGCAAAGATATATCTAATTACCAAACCCTTCCTTCACCTCTGACAAGATGTGTATTAATCACAACTTGTGAATGTGTGGAATGCCAGGCCCCCACCGTGGTTCATGATCCCACGTTAAACTATGTGTCCTCCATTTCATCTGACAATCACACTACCATTACACATAAGTGTAAGTGCGTATAACCCGAACGGGTAGTGAGACGCGGTGCTAATAATAATAATAATAATAATAATTCCCTTGTGGAATCATTTATCACTAATGAATATTATATTTTATATGCGAACCTGCATACTATAGCAAGGTAGGTTGTGAAAAAATATACCTTGAGATATCAGTGAATGCTGCGATTTATACTAAATGGATACATACTGTCGTTCTTATTAATCTTAAAATAGAGACATTAACTGAAATTCGTTAAACTAAATAATATACATTGCTAAAGAAACACTCCACCTAAGAGAATAAATAAAATAATATGCAAGCACTGTTACGGAAAATTTGATAAAAGGAAAAAAAAGGCTCTGTCCAGAAAATAGCAAAACAATCACTTTAATATTTCAAAGTACTCCATAAAATATACATGTTTTATTACAGTTCAGAAACTATTGGTTTTATTGGAAATACTCGCTCTGCTCGAAGCGGCTCCGCCCCAAACCCCCAGTGAGATTTCTTTGCGAGTGGATGTAAACTAATGTAATTCCCAGAGCCGTTTTTTGATAGGTCTTACCGTTTAGCCACAAGAGACCTCCAAAGAAAGGTCCGCACTGACTTTAAAGTTTCTTCGCCATTTTAATTTTTTTTTCGGGGGTTGAATATTGTATTTTTCGGAATTTTACCGTCGGTTACAGGCTAGAAGCTATGCGTTTGCCAAATTTCAAGTTTCTAGCTCATCTGGCAGTGGACAAACTTTAATTCCAGTGAGTGAATCAGCCATGTGGCTTTATAGTAGTATAATTAAAATAAAAGATTTTTATTTTTAATATTACTACAATTTAACTATGAAAGCTATTTCATATCGCATATGGTTGTGAATATGTGATCAAAGTTGGAGATTTCTGCAGATGTAAAAAAACCTTAAGAGCTCTTTCATGGGAAAATGAGGGTTTCCATTTTGTCTGTAATGCTAAACAGTGTATAGATACATAATTTAATCAAAAACCTTAGAGCTAATTTTGAGAAAATCCATTTTATGTCTTTTTACCAACCTTAATTTTAGAGGCAGATAATCTACTTTTAAAAACTCATCAGGGGAAATTAATGAATACTCAAGATACCTAATTTTAGCCATACCGGTAAAATGGTATCGGCCATAGGCCGGGATATAGACAGGAAACAAAATACAGGCAGGAAAACAACATTGAGAAGCCACTTTTTTGGTTTCAGGGCGTCGTGAAACTTCGACATTTATCAACATCTTGAGTTCGAATTTTTGGAAGATCAACGTCATTCTCTCTTCAATGGCTCGAGTGAAAGTAAGAATAATTATTATTTTTCTTGCCACTTGGGCACATGTTCCCACCAGCCCTTGAATACATTAATCTTATGGAGAAAAGCTACCATTTTCAACTTAAGGCATTAAAAATCACCATTCCAATATGGTGCATCAAATTTTTTCTTCTTATCTAACCAAATTGAAATGTCGTGAGGTAATGTTTAGTTCATAGCAATAATCATCTGAGACCTCCAATTTTTTCTCATTTTCTTAGCCGCACCTTATATTTCCAAAATCCCCTGCGTTCGCTCACCATATTCTTTCTCCTCGAAGCTCCTACACCCGAATTGTACCCTACCTCCTTCTTATGCTACCCCTTCCAACCCTTTTTCTGAATTTGTACCACGATGGCTGAGTCTCTGTATTCAGAGCAGCTGTTCTTTGGTTGAGAGCTTTTGTTAAGTCTGTGGAAGACTCGTTGACTCCCGAGCGGTTTGAGGTAGGAATTTTGAAGTGAATATCGGATCTAAAGGAGAAGGACGAGCGTAAGGAATAATGTAGGATATAGAACGTACGTACGAACGTCTGGTCATGACACAAACACAGCGGGGGGGAAAAATCAAGTAATTTTCTTTTTGGTACGAAACCTTGGGCTTACAATACTTATCTATTGGCCAATTCTATTGGAGATGGTTGACATGTAGGCTTTCTTTTTTTAAATATCAAACATCGTCTGGTTGTTTGGAGTCATAGTGGAAATTAGAAATGGAGTTTTGAGTCGAGTAGGAACAGATTAATTAAGAAAAGTGTTCAAACAATTGAGAAAATGAAATTCTCAAGTATTTTACCTCAATTTAGATGGTAATGGTTATTAAATAAAAGTGTGTTTTTTGTGTTCATCGTAATTATCATTGTTATTGGCACCGCGTCTTACTAACCATTCGGGTTATATGCACCTACGCTAACGTGTAATGGTAGGATGATTGTTAGATGAAATGGAGGACCTACAGTTTAACGTGGGATCCGAACCACGATGGAGGCCTGGCATTCCACAAATTCACAAGTTGTGATTAATACACGTCTTGTTAGAGGTGAAGGAAGGGTTTGGTAATCAGATAAATCTGTGCCGGGACCGAGGATTGAATCCCGGAACCCCAACACAGAAGTCTGACACCTTACCCCTAGACCACTAGGTCACCTCACCTTTTAAATGCCTAAGTTATATGCCTATATACATATATATTTTGAAATAGGAGGAGATATCGACTTGCCTTTCCCCATTTTTTATATGTGTGTTATAGTTGGTGTCATTTTTCAATTTAAAGAATATGATATTTATATCCAGCTATAACCATAATTAACAAATATAATAGCTTCTCTATCTAATCCATAAAAATTATTCGAGCTGGTTGGATAAAATAAAATGTATTTTGATATAAAACGTCAGAAAATATATATTTTTAGTTTTTAATGGGTTTATGGGTACAGGTACTGAGGAGGTTTTGAACATCTTAACTATATTATGGTATTCTTCTTCCTTTATTTTTAGGTAGAGTGTGCTGAATTGCTTTTCATCACTCAGACTGTACTTAAAATACACTTTATAAAACTCTTTTCACATACCTCATCCACCTTATTTTCAGTCAGTTACTCTCTCTTTTTCGGTATCAAGAGATTTTGAAACCATATAAATAAATGCTAAGAAGAAACTTTTTTGTTTCTTTTCCACAACTTGCATTGGAACTTTAACTCATACATATGGTGACCTGGTTATTTAGGGGTAAAGTGTCAGACTTCTGTGCTGGGGGTCATGGGGTTCAATCCTCGGTCCCGGCACAGATTTATCTGATTGCCAAACCCTTCCTTCACCTCTGACAAGACGTGTATTAATCACAAGTTGTGAATGTGTGGAATGTCAGGCCTCCGCCGTGGTTCGGATCCCACGTTAAACTGTAGGTCTTCCATTTAATCTCACAATCATCCACCATTAAATATTAGCGTAAGTGCGTACAACCCGAACGGGTAGTAAGACGCGGTGCTTATAGTAATAATAATAATAATATCATACATATGTGACGAAACGGTATCATATTGTAGTATCTTTCTTTACTCGCTATATACGAGCAAGGTCAGTATAAACTCTGTGTCCTGGCTCCCATCTATACAAGATATCTCGTTGTGCACTCCATCTTGAACGACCTAAGTCGTTGATGAAACAATTTAGTATTCCTGAACGAGTCTCAAAGAGAATGACCACTTATGTGTTTTTATATTGTGTACATACCAACTCCTCATAATGGAAACCAACAACATGTTAGCTAAACCGATCCCAACACCAAACATTTTTATAATTATGCTTAATTCATGTGAAACACAATCTTGTGGCCGATTCTTTTAACAAAACCGTCAGTATTTAATATTTCATAAAGAGATTTAATTTAATTTTTGTTTAACATGTCAATAATATATTTTGATAATAGATGCATTTATTGAGGATATAAGTTTTTTAGTCCATACATAATAATTTAGTTATTTAATTAACGGCTTAATTAACAACTTATATTTGTATAACATTTGATACTATATGCATTAAAACAATATTTTGACTCTCTTTTTAGTCAAAATTAATACATTAACAATCATATTTATGTTTATGTAAGTATAAGCTATATCGCAAAGCGTCATTGTGATTTATTACTAGTTTGTATTTTAAATGTATTGTCATGCTACATTTATTTGATTGAAAGAGTTTGGCTAATGCTTTATTGTCAATAATAAATTCATTAAAACTAAACCTATCATTGTAAATTCTTGAATACGGACTATTTACAGCAAATCTCTTATCTACAGTTCTGGAATTTTGAGTAGGTTTAATTATTAACGCTCCTTCTTGATAAAAATGTTTTAAAATACAGTATGGCATCCGTATCCGCTTAGTCGGTATCCGCGGGTTATCGCTGCCCAATTTTATTTATAATTCAAGAGATACATATTTTAGAAATTTGAAGCACGCACCTACAATGGGCATTGTGCTATCATATCATCATCATCATCATCATCATAATCAGTGATCGTCACAACAAGAATAATGGAGAATAGTAATTATACTGTAGTATACAGTACAAGTTATTATTGTGTTATTTATTCATTGTTGGTAATGTCTTACTGTGAATAATTTATCAATTAAACTTTATCATATTATGTATGAAGATATGAGTTTCACGATGTATAATAGTTTGGTATTATCCGTGGTTTCATGTAACCGTGGTGGATCTAGGAATGTATTGCCCACGGTTATGGGGGTCCTACTGTACTATCCGTGGTTGCACGTAACCGTGGTGGATCTAGGAACGTATTACCCGCGGATATGGGACCCTACTGTATTATCCGTAGTTACACGTAACCGTGGTGGATCTAGGAACGTAATACCCGCGGATACTGGGGCCCTACTGTATATACATTTCGAGTGGGTAGACCCTCTAGAGTTGAATTCGAGTGGTTTGGTCTTCTAATAGTTGAGGGATGCCAAACTATAAGGGTCGAGGTGTCAAATAGTCTACTTGGGAATATGCCTCTTGGTTCGAGATATTTGTGATCAATATTCTCGAGTGAATGAACTGACATGGCTGCCATATTATTACCTCCACACATGTCAGAGTATAGAATAAGATGTTCAATGGAGGTTAGAATCTTAGTGATGCATTCTGACCATAGGTCTTATACAAGAACACAAGTAAACTGGATCATTTACACGCATATGCACTAATTAGAGCAATTAGGGATGAGGGAGTATACCTCAAAGAAAAGAGAAAAACACTAAATCAGGAGTCCAAACCAATATTCCTCCTGTCTAGGGTAGAGACAGAATTCACCACCTATTATTATGAATGTAGTGTGTTCTCCTAGTTTAATGAATTTACGCATATTACATCAGTGAGAACACAAACTAAACCTCAAGATAATGACCGAAAGGCTAGGGTTCAAATCTCGGAGTGTTATCTGATCCCTACTCTTCCCATGTACTGTACATATCCTTCACTTCCGTTTGAAAGATAGAGGGAATTTAGAGGAAGAGAACCCTCATTTGCAAGTATAAAAGTATAATTATTTTTAGGAGAGGTAAGGAAGTTTAGAGAATGGAAGAAACTGAGCGATATAAAGAGGAAGATAACCGATAACGATAAGAAAAGGCAGAATTTAGATTTAATTGAATTTCATTTGCAAAATTTTCTTAGGTGTGGTACAGAAGGGTCTTGCCTGGATGGAGAATATAATAACTAAATTTAGGAGAGGTATTAAAGGTCAAGAGGAGAGAGGAAACTAAATATAATATAGGGGAAGTTGGCATCCCCTCCCCACTCCTTCTGACGGATACACACACCCGATGGTAGGGTGTCGGGAAAACGGCGCCCTCGCATGAATCATCACACTAATAGGTGGGAAAATTGCACCCAAACGACTTTGTCCTGTGGGCTCATGGTGTGATGATTGATAGGAGGGCACAGTTTCCCCACCTAATGGTGTGATGATTGATAGGAGGGCACAGTTTTCCCACCTAATGGTGTGATGATTGATAGGAGGGCACAATTGTCCTACCTAATGGTGTGATGATAGATAGGAGGGAGCACTTTTCCCACCTAGTGGTGTGATTATTGATAGGAGGGCACAATTGTCCTACCTAATGGTGTGATGATAGATAGGAGGGAGCACTTTTCTCACCTAGTGGTGTGATTATTGATAGGAGGGCACAATTGTCCTACCTAATGGTGTGATGATTGATAAGAGGGCGCCATTTTCCCCCTTTTTTCAGGGAAAGCGCAGTTTTCCCGGGCGCAATTTTCCTTAATATCCGGATAGAACCTCGTACAATGTTTCTACACCTCATCCTATCAGGCCCTCCCCTGTGGATGGTAAAAATTCTTCTGTAATACTTTCATAATATTTAATTTCTTCTTTATTTTCGTTCAAAGTTCGAATAAACACATTTCACGTTCTTTTGAATGTTTTAAATGGTAGACACCTGAAGTGAACTTCAAGTATCAACCACTCTCTTCAAATTCTTTAGGCAACTTCCCGCTCGTTCTTGCTTTGTCACTTTCATCTCTCGATTCCACTACCTTGTTATTTCACCGTAATTTAAATACTCACGCTCACTTCACCCTTATAATCTCTATATACAAAGTTTGAGGGCCATTACTTCAATTAATGACACAGTAAGAGCCCCAAGGGTCTAGGAAACAAGGGTCCGCCCTCCAACATGAAAAATATAATGAACATTTTAGAAGCTAATGTTTAGTGTGTCGAGCTAAACAAATGCCAGAGCATAGAATAAAGAATCTATGTATTATTATTATTATTATTATTATTATTATTATTATTAGCCCCGCGTCTTACTACCCGTTCGGTTTTACGTACTTACGCTAATGTGTGATGGTAGGGATGAAATGGAGGACCTACAGTTTAACGTGGAATCCGAACCACTGTGGAGACCTGGAATTCCACACATTTACAAGTTGTGATTAATACGTCTTGTCAGAGGTTAGGGAAGGGTTTGTTAATCAGATAAATCTGTGCCGGGACCGAGGATTGAACCCCGGACCCTCAGCACGGAAGTCCGACACCTTACCTTTAGACCACCAGTTCAGCAAGAATCTATGATATTACACTAAGAAATTTGTTATTTTTATCTGAGGTATTTCTATTTATTTTACTACTTGAGTGTTATTTTTCGCTTTTAGTGCCATTTAAATATTCGGCATCTTAGCTCAGTCAGTAGCATGTCTGTCTACTGAGCCAAGGGTACCGGGTTCAATTCCTGGAATGGCCGAAAAAATATATCATTGGTGAAATGTGGCTCTATCCTATTATGCTGATAAATTAACGGCCGGATGACTGGAAGTTGTGCCTGTCCTAGTCTTAAGTTAGATTTTAAGGCATATGAAACTACGACAGACCTAGCAAGCCTGTAGTGGAAAATACGCGGCCCGAGTAAAAACTGACCCAGGCTGGAAACAGTAATGGATGTGTAGTAAATTACTATTCAAACTTTTTTATGTTTTCATACGTCCAGGCTAATTATATGTGATTAACCTAACTGATGGGGTAGAGGTAAATGAAGGTTACAAAAATAAATACACTAGATATAAACAATATATTTTAATAAATGAATCAAATTTTCCAATTATATTTAATTTTATCAGTATAAGTTAAATTAGTTTGCAACCCACTTAGATGGCCACATGGTCTAAGGTTTCCCTCTCGTAATAAACTTGACTACTGATAATGGGGAGAGCCTGGTTCGAATCCTGATTAAATGTAGTTAGCGTGGTTTTTCTGGGGTTTTTTCCACTCTCCCTCCATGAATATGCAAGTACACTTCCTCAAAATACCACCTTCCTAACCCCTAACGCATTAGGGTAGTTAGTAGCTAATAAAAGGTCACATCAGCAAAATTAGTTTAACAAAATGGTTGGCTATCCATCCCTACGACTGAGTTGTTCGTATTCCATCGTATTTCCAGGAAAATACTTTTAAGACCTACTCCCTTATATTAACTCTATAATAGCTCAGACCCAGTGGCGGCTCTAGAAAATTTTTAGCCTTTATTTTAAAATTGTGTAAAAGGGAAGAAAAAAAAACATGAATAAAAAGAAAATTTATTCGGGAACTTGATAAAATCTTAACAAATTTTATTTTTACTTACTTTAACTTAAATTGTTACAAGTCAAGCCTGAGCTATTCATTTAAAAATGAAATCAATTCTTCTTGTTTTAATTTACACTAAAAGTTCAATAATGTTCTTCTTGATCTTTGGATGACAATTGAGGAAATTTTTCTCCATTGAAAGTACTGCAAGCACATTTAGTCTTTCTGTTAAATAAAAGAACCGAAAAAAAAAATAAAATAGCTGGAAGCAGAATAATAATCTAATTCTACACTCTTCTACACTCTATCACATTCAAGAAAATGGTACACGTTTTTTAAGCACAACACACGCTGATTAAAAAAACCACTTCCTTCCACCATCACGCCAGAGCCGGCACTGCTCAGACCTATATTAAATAAACGAATACTTAGATTTAAAAGTCATGCTTCATAAAACCGAATAGACATGATGAATCAAACATAATAAATTGCAGTTTAATAATCAGGTAATACAAAATAGTATAATTCTAATCTTGTAAAAAACCCTATCTCCGTCTTTGTTTCACTTAAGGTGGTCTAATTAATCTTTTACAAGTGTTATATGACGAAGCTGTTAGACATTTTTTAAAGATGGACATTTACCAGAATCGTGTCGAACAAATTTTTCTTTCAAAAACTTCGCAACGTAAAGAATCAGGTCACGACAAAAAAAAAGGAAGAAGGTGTGGGAGAGAGAGAGAGATTAGGGAAGGGTGTGAGGGATGAATAAGAAGGGGGGAGGAGGGGAAACACTAGTGAAAGAAAGAAGTGAGACCTACGCCTGCCTCCCCCGGCATATTCTCCTAACCAAGCCACGTTTCACATTATGCCTGGCCATATTTTATACCAAGGGACTCGTGGATTTTATGTGGGGGGGGGGGATTTTGGCGATGGCCCGCGCCATCCTACTCTCTCCCCTCCTTTTTACTACCCCTCCTCTCCTGCCCAATTTCTTTTGCACCCCTTTAAAAAGATCCTCTTTCAACAACCTCCGTACCCATATCCCACCACTCCCCCCCTCTCTCTTAGCAATTGTGTGTGTTTCGTATTCTGAGCTCAGAACGCTATAATACAAAAAAAAAAACAGAGCAGACAAATACAATTTGAGAGATTTAT
>CABFOW010000276.1:191459-211369 GCA_902141385.1 Timema californicum
ATCTATCACGACGTTTTTTTTTCCTCTTCCTCTCTCTACCTATTTTTTTTTTTTTTTTGCCTTTCCATTGTGAGGTTCTGCTTTGACTTAGGGATTACCTTGGTCGTTCCACCGTGAAACTCAATGTACCTTTGACGTGAAACTTTCTTTCCCTCTCGGACATTAAACGTGTTTTGAGAACAAATACTTCACCAAACGTTGTGAAAACAAATTTATTACGTCTCGCTATTTTTTTTTGTCTTATGTTTTCTTATTTGGGCTCCTGTTTGGTTGGGTTTCCAGTGGATGGGTTTTTGAGTTCTCATTTTATCTAAATATTATTATTTTAACAACCATATATATTCATGTGTATTTTCTTTTACCTACATTTCAAACAAAATAACATTGAAAACACAACAAAGCTCCAAATTTAATGAAAAGGCCCATGAACATTATCCATAATTTAAAATAAAATATTCCAGAAAAATAAATATTTATCTTTTAGTACCGCATTGAAATACATTTTTATTCCTATTTTTAACCCTAAGATATACAAAATAACAAATAAATTAATATAGATTTATAAGGATGTTTTTCTCTAATATTTCAGATCGAATAGTTCTTAAAATTAAAATGGAAATTATTTAGTGACCTTAAATATTGAGGTAGTTTCATTTGCCTATCTACACTAATATTATAAAGAGGAAAGATTTTTTTTTGTATGTAATGGATAAACTCAAAAACTACTGAACAAATTTTAAAAATTATTTCACCAATATAAAGCTAAATTATCAGCGAGTAACATAGGCCTTATTTTATTTTGAAAATTTAATTATTTTTTTTTGAAAATCTAATTTATTCCTCATAAAAATGTCGATAGTCACTAATATTTTATGATAGTCTATGATGATTCTTCAATATGTGTTTTGAAAATAATAATGTGGGGGGAGGGGAAGGGGGAAGGGAGAAGGGTCTAGTTTTACAATAACTTCAGTACAGACTATCATTTGCTCATCTAAACTATAGGAATGAGATAATAAATGTGGATATAAAATAATTGGCACAGCGTTTACCTCATGTGAGACCCACAGAGCTATTGGTAGAAATTAGACTACGTCTACACATAAGCTCCTCAAGTTCTAAACCCGATTATTAATTATACGTGACTAAGTTGATCTAGATGGCAGTTTGTGTAGCTTACTTGGTAGAGTGTCTTCTTATTGAGATAGGTGTCAGGGGATCAATTCCCGACGTGACCGAAATATTTATAATTGGTGAAAAGTGTGTTTATCCTTTCTAAGTGATGAATTAATGGTTGGGAACTGGATGTTGTGTCTTCTATAGTTAATATAGTAATAAGTATATCCCCGTAACAATTGTGAGACACGATAAAGCGAAAAGCGCCACACAAAGATGGAATCAAGTACTTTTTCCTTTGATAGTTTTTAGATATGATTTACAGGGGTTTTGAAAAGAGAAATAAAACGAAATTATCTTGTTATACGAAATTCTCCTATAAAACGAGATAATACCGTTTTTACAAAATATATATATATATAAAAACAAAGATGAAATTAAGCATAATTTAAGCAGGAATTTTGACCATGCTGTAATTAGATTAGTATTTTGTAGTAGTGTAAACTATTTTCAGGCTACTAAAATTGTGAAATATGCAGACAAACTTGACAAAGAATCTTATAGCAAATATATAAGGTTTAAATGATAAATTTTAATTTTGTATACCTTGTCTCAATATATAAATAATACTTAAACACCTCAGATGACATGTATTTTGAATAAACACGAAATAACAACCAAAAGTTACATTTAAAATCAAAATTTAACTAGAAATAAAACCATTTTTAAGGGGAACTTGGTCGTTAAATACCTCTAATAATAGTTATAAAATACAATTAAACTGGATAAGATATATCTGAGATAATGTACAAACCATTTATATATTGGTCCATAGCATTTAAGTGCAGCTTTTAGAGCTAAATTTATATTTAAAAAATACTAACATTTTCATAAAATAAACTTTTATTTCTATCGAAGTGAAGGGAAGGGTATTGAGCTGGATGAAAACCAAAATAAATAAAGATGGTTTCAAATTAATTAAAATCTTTCTTTCAGTTTTATTTTAAGAGAGAAAATATCGTGCGTTTGGATATCTCCTGTTTTTTTTCCCTCCTGTTTTTTTACTTCTGATCTCTTTGGACTGTCCTCGTTAACAAGGTCCAAGCCCACATTGGGACATCTATCTTATTTTACTTAATATATACCCGTATCTGTAGCCATTGATACTAAACTTCAAGCGCATCTAGTCTGGGTTACAGGTGAAGTTGAGGTTGGGGTTTGAATACATAATGTGTTTAATATGGTTTTTTCCTTTAAATAGTTTGCTTTTATCTACCAAGCAAGTACCAAAACATTACGTCTAAAATTGAATTGATTAATTCCCCTCGCTTAGGGCGATTAATTTCGGCTAGTCTGTATAGAGAGTGATGTGTCTGTATTTGCTTGGATAGAGGGTGAGAAACAGTTTATGAAATAACCCCTGACCACACCCAGTTCAGTTTTGAACCCCCACATTCCCATTACCTGCCAAACGGACTACATTACATTGAGATTTAATCCATGTGCCCTTCAGTGAGGGTTTAGTATTATTTCTCACGCTTCGGTGTTCACGTGTTCTAATGGTTCCTTTCTTTCAATAATATGGATTGCCGATGATGGTGAGACCGGGGTTAGTATCATGGTTAGGTGTTCTCAGGGTGGTTTTTCCTTAATGGTCTTCACTCTCCATCTACGAAAATGAGAATAGACTTCCTCTAGATACACCTTTACTCATTCATAATATATTAGCGTATTTATCACACATGCGTACAACACAAACGGTTAGTAAAATGCGGTGACAAAAAAAGGATTACTTTGATACACTCTATTTACTCTGGAATAGGGATAGGGGTTATTGAGATAGGTACAGGGGTGATTAAGATATGGGCAGGGGTGATTAAGGTAAAGGGCAGGGCTGATTAAGGTAGAGGCAGGGATGATTAAGGTAGAGGCAGGGATGATTAAGGTAGGGGCAGGGCTGATTAAGGTAGAGGCAGGGATGATTAAGGTAGAGGCAGGGATGATTAAGGTAGAGGCAGGGATGATTAAGGTAGAGGCAGGAGTGATTAAGATATAATTTATAGGAAATGATCACTTGTTTACATGGAGGTAGGGTGAGAAACAATTTAGTTGGGGATCTAGGGGAGGCGAGAAGAGGTAAGTGTCTTTCAATTTTGTATGGCAAAACTTTTTTGTATAGAAAAAAATCAAATATAACTCCAGGAGAAACATATAATTGAATTTTATTATTATTATTATTATTATTATTTTTATTATTATTATTATTAGCACCGCGTCTTACTACCCGTTTGGGTTATACGCACTTACGCTAATGTGTAATGGTAGGGTGATTGTGAGATGAAATGAAGGACCTACAGTTTAACGTGGAATCCAAACCACGGTGGAGACCTGGCATTCCTCACATTCACAAGATGTCTTGTCAGAGGTGAAGGAAGGGTTTGGTAATCAGATAAAAATTGAATTTTATTCACAGGGTGATATCAACAGTTGTTGAATACATGACATGAGAATATTAGCATTTTATGATAGATTTTTTAAATGAAGAGAAATATTGTTCATCAAATTCTGGGACACTCTTGATAGATATCAACATTTGAAGACAATTAAACTATATGTTTCTACTTGAGAAATTTAGATTTAATTTGTCCATTTTTTTTAAACCAACAAACCACAAAATCTTCATTTCTCGCATCCCATACACTCCCACCTTAAGAAAACAATACCTCAGTAAGCCTTACTGGCCCTGGTAGAACATACCAGACAAGAATGAAATCTTGGTACATGTGTCCACCCATGCGGACCTTGATGAAGTGTAAACAATTATAAATAATACCCACCTCCGTGGCGTAGTTAGTCAACGTGCTAGTTTCGTGTTTAGCTAGACTGGCGAGGACGGGGAGATCGAGGTTCAAATCTCACTCGCATGAACTGAGGGTGGTTTTTCCTAAATGGCTTTCCACTCTATCTCCACGCAAATGGTGGTTCACTTTCTCTATAATCAACTTTACCAACTCCTAGTTCATTAGCATAGTTATTACTTAAGCGTATAACCCAAATTGGTAGTAGAACACGGTGTTAACAAATAATAATAATAACAATAATGTAAGTAAGTTGTTTGTGACCTGGTGGTCTAGGGTTAAGGTGTCAGACCTCTGTTCTGAGAGTCCGGGGTTCAATCCTCGGTCCCAGCACAGATTTATCTGATTATCAAACCCTTCCTTCACCTCTAACAAGACGTGTATTGATCACAAATTGTGAATGTGTGTAATTCCAGGCCTCCACCGTGGTTTGGATCAGACGTTAAACTGTAGATCCTCCATTTAATCTCACAATCACCCTACCATTACACATTAACGTAAGCACGTATAACCCAAACGGGTAGTAAGACGCGGTAATAATAATAATGTAAGTAGATATAAATAAAAAGGTGTTCTGAAATGAGTAAAAATAGAAAAACTTGATCACAAAACAAAATCTAAAACATAGGACTCAAACCCAGAACACTCAGACTTTTTCGCGTATTATTATTGTGTCCTTAAAATAGTTAATTGATACTGGCGGTTGGATGGGAAATAAGGTTAAAGGAAAGAGAAAGTTCCTAGATTCGAGTGGCATGAAAACGCCTGTAAATTTATAAACAGGTACACGCAAGACTCTAGTGCAATGCTAGGTTGCTAGCTTACTCGGCGATTGGCAGGTCTGTTTTGTGTTGAAGGTGGTGTGCTAGCTAGTTGCTTTTAAATCAATGCACATGTCTTTGTTTAACAATCAAAACAATTTAATAAATATTATATTTTCCATGAATGTGGGACCTGGTGGTCTAGGGGTAAGGTGTCAGACTTCTGTGTTACGGAACTGGGGTTCAAATCCCGGTCCCGAAAAAAATGTATCAGAGTAATAAATCCTTCCTTCACCTCAGGCAAAGTGTGTTATTTCACGATTTGTGAATGTGTGGAATGCCAGAACCCCCACCGTGGTTCGGAGCCTACGTTAAACTGTAGGTCCTCTTTGCTTTTCCCCATCATCATTCTCACGTATCACCCACTCATCTGGTGATAGTGGAATTCACCTTAATGGTGCCCTCACCTCAGAAATGAATTCCAGGAAACCAGAGGTAAGATAAGGTCGAATGGACAAGATCTAAAGCATTAGTCCCACCCCTTATATTTTCTAGATAGAGTAGAGCATTTCCAATTATAATGAAAATGAAGTAATGCTAGAGCCACTCTCTTGAAGTAAATACAAATAAAATAATATATGGCTCCGTCATCTTAGTTCAGTTGGTAGCGTGTCTGCCTACTGAGCCTAGGATCCCAGGTTTGTTTCCCAGAATGGGAGACATTTTATAATTGATGAAAATATGGGTTTACCCTTTCCCAGTGATGCATTAAGAGCCGGGGACCAGATGTTGTGTCTGTCCTCGTCTTAAGTTATATTATAAGGAATATGAAGCTACGACAGGCCGGTAGTGAAAAATATATTCCATTCACGGTAGGAGTTACTCTCTGAAAGGTCTTTTATCCTACCAATATCCTACTATATAGTAGATTTATGGTAGGGAAAAAGGCCTTTCAGAAGTAAATTCCTACGGTGTATGGAATTTATATGACTTGAATAAAAAACTGACCCAGACCGTAGGTTGAAAATACCTATGAGAGAAAGTATTGGGATCTTAGAAAATTGAACTCAAGATTTTGATGAATGTCGAAATTTGATGACTCCCTGAAACCAAAATAGTTGTTTTCGCAATCTCGTCTATCTGTCGGTCAATCTGTCTGCCTGTACCTCAAGATAGAGCCGAAACCATTTTACCGATGGGCTCGAACCTGGTATCTGGGATGTTTTAAGGTCCCCCTAGGGTTTTTGTAGTTATACATCCAACCCTAAAATTAAGGGTAGTTTACTGAAGGGAAAAAAAAGAAAAATTTATTTTCTCAAAATTTGTCTAAACGATTTTGATTAATTTATATTTAGACACTGTTTATAACTATAAACAAAATAGCAGTTCTCATTTTCATATTAAATTTACTTTCAAGATACCAGAAAAGAAATATCCACATTTTGATTAATTCCACTCAATTATTTGATATACAAAATAATTTATCATTATAAAGTTGCAGCACTATTAAAGATAAAAATATTTTATTTGAAACATATTTTTATAAAACCAATAGTTTCTGATCTATAAACAAATATATATTGTCTTTTAATTCGTGTCTTTGGAAATGAATTTGATTCTTATGCTCTTTGGTGGACAAATGTTTCCATTTTATCACTTTTTCTGTAACATTGTTCCTAATTCCTATTTCCATAGAGTAAGTCTATGACAGTGTAAATTAAATATTTCATTTTTGATATTTGGTGTATTTTTTCTACAACAATGTATATACCTATTATTTCACTTTAGAAGTTTTACGAGATTTTAATAAATTACTATTTAAATAAAGGTGAGAGAAAGTCTGTGCAATGCCCCAGCCCATTTATTTAGTTAAAATATTTGACACAAAATAATAACCTTTTTTCATATGTCATGGTATGATTTTCAATAAAAAGGATCATAGTATGTATTTCGTGCATATTATCTATTTACGCTAATGCAGTAGGGATAATTAAAGTAGAGTTTATAGGAAATCTATCAGCATTTACAATGAAGGATTGGACAATCTTTTAGGGAAAATTACCCAGACTACACCTGACTAAGATTAAAACCCCAACCTCCTAATTACCAGCGAACAAGATCAGATGAAAATGATGTACTAGTCTCACCAAGCTTGGTCCATTCTTGCAGTTTGACTCCAGCAGAACACAGAGGGATGTTTGTGTTGCAGGAGGGGGAAACGTTGGTTATATGTACGTCTTTAGGTCCGTTCACCCGTTCACTCACAGAAATTTCCCACGCCCGTGTAGAAATAAACACACAAATCTATTCATCCTATCTCAGCCTTGACTCTTGCAGCGTTTTGGGTGTTCATCTTTCTACTGACTGAAGGTGATATTAATCACGTTACAACGCTCGAACCAATAATAGTTTGTTCAATTTAGGATAGTTATATTCCATTATTTTTTCTTAACTGAAAAAAATTGTCTTCACTTGTCTCATTTCTGCTGTTTTAAAAAGTAATAATACAAAAAACCGCACCATGATATGACGTCTGTTTTGAGCTATGTTATCTACCTAAGTTAGGTGTTATCTGGGTGGTGAAATAGACCATTAAGAATTCTGTGTTGAGCTGTGCAACCTAACTAAGTTAGGTGTTATCTGGGTGGTGAGATGGACCCTTAATAAGTCTGTGTTGAGCTGTGCAACCTAGCTAAGTTAGGTTTTAATATGGGGGGGTGAGATGGACCCTTAAGGATCAAATTTCAGGAACATTAATTAATTTACTAGAATATGTAATTCCATTTAAAAACTATTACTAACAATATTATTAACAATTTATGATCCATTCAGGTGAGCACGCAGAATGAAAGTAGAGTTCATAATTCATATTTTAGTAAGAGGTTAGTGTTTGGAACCAGGACAGGAATAATAATAGTTTAATTTTACCCAAATTGTTTTTGAGTTTTCATATACAGGTACACGTTAATCTCTTCTCAAATTTATATTTCTCAGCTCAACCCCCTTATACTGTGATTAAACACATCCCAGACGGGTAGTAGCTGATAGGGGAAAATAACTATTTAGCTTAGAGAATGGTGAGTTTAACAGTACAGGAATGCCAACATGGCCCCTTATGTGTTTGGTGTTTGTTCACTTGTTCAACTACCAGTGACAAATTAACTCATCCACTCTCAGATCTCAAAGAACCTAACCAGGTGGAAAATGCCAACCTGACAAAGACAAATGCTAATTGAAGGGTTTATTCCAAAAACAACACTTGTCAAAATTACAACTTTTTCAGGAAACACAAAAATGTGTGTCCCTTCATGTTGGTGTGGTCAATTGAACTTTTTTTTTTGTTTTTCTTTAAAAGGGCTTACCAAAAGTGGTATTTTTGGTTGCATATAAGATCAATACACTAAATATTGACTCAGATTTTTCTAAAAATATTTTGACAACTGTCGTTCTTGTAGGAATACTATATCAAAAAGCACATATTTTGATTGTTCGTAAGCTATTTTTACTGTAAAAAACATACATTTACCTTGAAACTGCTTAGTTAACATTAAAACCAATAGATGAAATCATATCACAGTTCATATTGATAAAACACTGTATGAGAAAATGGATAATATTTCTGCAAAAACAACACTTGGTATTGACAAATGAGGTTTTTGTAAGAATTCTCCATGACAAGTGTTATTATATTATTATCATTATTATTATTATTATCACCACGTCTTACTACCCCATTCGGGTTGCATGCACTTACGCTAATGTGAAATGGTAGGGTGATTGTGAGATGAAATGGAGGACCTACAGTATAACGTGGGATCCGAACCACAGTTGAAGCCTGGCATTACACATATTCAAAAGTCATGATTAATAAACGTCTTGTCAGAGGTGAAGGAAGGGTTGGTTAATCAGATAAATCTGTGCCGGCACCGAAGATTTAACCCCGGGCACCCAGCATAGAAGTCTGACACTTTACCCCTAGACCACCAGGTAACCATGACAAGTGTTGTTTTTGTAGAATCACTGAAAAGTCCTGGCCATTTTTAAATTACAAAAGCTATTTTTTCGATTTTGTTTTGTCTCAAACTGTAGTAAAACCCGGTTATAATAATAATAAACTGATTACCAAACCCTTCCTTCACCTCTGACAAGACATCTTGTGAATGTGAGGAATGCCAGGCCTCCACCGTGGTTCAGTGAAGGAAGGGTTGGTTAATCAGATAAATCTGTGCCGGGACCGAAGATTTAACCCCGGGCACCCAGCATAGAAGTCTGACACCTTACCCCTAGACCACCAGGTAACCATGACAAGTGTTGTTTTTGTAAAATCACTGAAAAGCCCTGGCCATTTTTAAATTACAAAAGCTATTTTTTCGATTTTGTTTTGTCTCAAACTGTAGTAAAACCCGGTAATAATAATAAAAATAATAATAAACAATAATACTAAAGTAAGTAGATTTAAATATAAAGGTGTTCTAAAGTGAGTAAAAATATAAAAACTTGCACACAAAGGTACGAGTTAACTAAATCTAAGACATAGGACTCAAATCCAGAACACTCAGCCTGGTTCACGTATCATTATTGTGTCCTTGAAATAGTTAATTGACACTGGAGGTTGGATTGGAAGTAAGGGTAAATACAATACTATAAAGAACTTGTATACAAATAAATCTCATTTTGACCAAAAATTGACAAGTGTAGTTTTTGGAATAAACCCTTCAATTGTTTTCAGTCTGATGTTTGTTCAGGTCGACCATTATTAGCTGATAGACATGCCACAAGAAAGACGGGACGCGGTGGTTGAATTCAAAACGCAATGACTTGTTCGATTTCAGGATGTTTCTAAAATAATTGATTCTCTTGACTGTTTGAAGACAATTTAATCGGAATAGGTTTATTATTTTTTATTGTCTGCGATTCTTAAGTTCAATTTATATAGTAAGGGCCCTTACCTGACACATATAAAGATGTAATTTTATGTATTAATGCACCAAATTAATATGATCTTCAGCTGTCACATTTGATTGGTATTATCAATACCTGAATATAACACTATGTAATAAAATGTTGTAAATAATATGCAAAAAAGATATGTTTGTATTTTCTAAATTTTCCTCCAGTGAAATTATTGGACAGTATCAGACCTGCATTGACGGATACATGGTTTGAACTTCAAGTTAGTCTAATTAGTATCAAGATGAGATCAAACAACAAATTAAAATGTAATCGAATATAATTTATTTTACCCCCGCGTCTTACTACCAATTCAGGCTAAACGCCTATGTACAAATTACGCTAATAGGTTAGAGGTGAAGAAGGTTGAATTTAGAGGAAGGGTACCCGCATTTACGTGAAGAGTGAGAAATAATTTGTAGAAAAACCACCGTCAGTACACCTGACCGGGATCGAACCACGATCTACCCGTCATTAGCAGTCTAGTCTATTGCGAGAGTATCGCCTTACACCATAAGGCCATCAAAGCTGGTGTGGAATTTAGCTATCAACCAAATAAATAACTAGTAAATTTTTAGCTTAAGTTGACATCATTTGAAGTTTTCATTTTAATCTCCTTTACTCTAATGTCTCTCTAAATTCGATTGTCTGACTGTCTCTCTGCTTGTTGCCAGTAAACTTAAAGTACAAAAACTCAAAGTACTAATTGAATCGAGATAGTGGTACTTCATCTGTTGTACTCTTAATTTTTAAAAGGGCAGGCTAAGCTATATATCACCACGATATCTTATCAGCTAGATAGCAGTATCAAAAAAAAACCTAGTGTGATTACATTTTGATCTTAAATTTGTATCAATTTAAATATATTAACTGTAAATTTATAAATCTTCTTTTTCAGTTTCCTAGGAAACGAGGGGTTTCAACAAGCCATTTATAAGTCTACTTGACGATGAGGGCTTTGAAAAGATTAACAAAGCAATTGGAGCCCTGTGCGAGGTTTTATTATTTGAGGGAGGGGAGGGGGGATCCAGAGGAGGTGAATAAAATAAAACAGATTCGATCGAACAATATTTTATAAATAATTTTTTCTACTCAAGAAATAAACAAGATCATTCACATGAATGCATTTATAAATAAATATAACATCATAATAATTAATATCTTTAACGATATTATATTAAATAATTATTATTATTAGCACCCCGTCTTACTACCCGTTCTGGTTATACACACGCTAATGTGTAATGGTAGGGTGATTGTGAAATGAAATGGAGGACCCACAGTTTAACGTGGGATCCGAACCACGGTGGAGACCTGGAATTCCACACATTTACAAGTTGTGATCAATACAAGTCTTGTCAGAGGTGAAGGAAGGGTTTGATAATCAGATAAATCTGTGCCGGGAACGAGGATTGAACCCCGGACCCCCAGCTCAGAAGCCCGACACCTTACCCCTAGACCACCAGGCAACCTTATATTCAATCAAAATAAAGGAAATCTAGGATTATAAACGTTTATATCCCATAATCAATCATAAATAAATCTTAATTAATTTGAACTTAATAAAACTTTTCTCACACACATCAGTAAAAACGGGAAGCGTTGACGTAAGAGAAGTTACGTCAACTTAACGTCAATTAGTGTAAAGTCATGAAGAGGTTATATAATATCAAGGGAAGTCGTAGTTTTAATGTTTTATATTAGTGTCAAAGTTTCAAACATAAAGCTTTGAATTTCATATGACAGTGAGCTTGTACTTATTAAATATATTTTATACTTAATAGCGAGATCTGTGGGCAATATTTGAAGTTCAGCAACTCTCGTCTATTCTAAAGACTAACCACAGAGAAAGCAAAAATCTTCGCAGACAATTCCTAGTCGCCCATAGCTTCAATAAATTTGAGACAATAGTATCAAAAATTAATTAATTTTTATTTTAGTATCATTCTACTTCCTTAATCCAGTGCTTCAATTATTTCAATTTTATTCAATTTTCTGTTCCGTTTATTAGGAAATTAAATCTCCCTCTCCTGTATTTCAATCAAAATTTTGATTCCAGGAAATTCTGTTTGTCCTTGCAAAGAATTAATTTTGTCACGTGGTCTATAGGTATTTTCTATATTTTCGTTATAAAAATGTATTTCTTCGTTCAACGAATGTAGAATTTTATTCAAAGAGAATACAGATAAATCTGTAATTTGTAACAGCAAACATTGTGCATTTGATACAACTTCTGGATTTGATAATTCGTTTAAAATTGTTTCCAATACTTTATTTACTTCGGATGATTGTAAACTTAGCGACATTATTGTATTTACCTTTGGTGACCACATGGTATCAAAAAACATGCAAGTAAGAATTGATTAAAATCTCCTATCTTATTATCGAGGAAGAGGATAAAAAACCAATGCACAGGACAGTGCTAAAATAAATGATCGTTATTTCTGGCGTTGCTGATGTAGTTTCGACACCATAGGTACCAATATTCAGCGTTATAGAAGTTAAAAAACACTGCGTTAACACTATTTTAAGCTGTGGTCTTGAGTTAGAAGTATCATTAACCACGACATAGAAACTAAGCATTATCTGTCGTCACGAATTGATCAGTCCTACGATTCGTTCATTCCGATGTTTGTGAGAAGAGATCGCCCCTGGACTGAGCGACGTAATAACCGATCGCTAAACCCCTAAATGTCTCAAAGGGCTTCCTGGACTCTATACTTGTACACCATTCTAGTTATGGAACTGAAACCCATTTTACATATCTTTGGTATAGAGTGTTTTGGGAAACATGAATAATAAATTATTAATTTACCCATTCAGGTCAAACGCACTTTAGCTAATGTGTAATGGTAAGGTGATTGTGAGATGAAATGGAGGACCTACAGTTAACCGTGGGATCCGAACCACGGCGAAGACCTGGCATTCCACACATTAACAATTTTTGATTAATACACGTCTTGTCAGAGGTGAAGAAAGGGATTGGTAATCAGATAAATCTGTGCCGGGACCGAGGATTGAACCACGAACCCCCAGCACGGAAGTCTGACACCTTACCCCTAAACCACCAGGTCACCTGAAGAATAAATGAAAAATTTAACAAAAAAATATACGGTTTGCGGTTTTAGTACTAAGCCAACAGAAAAATTTTGTTTTGTGTGTCAGGGCGCTTAATTTACAGGTTTTTATTCAATTCTATTAATATTTGGTTTTCTAGGTATTAAATTTAATTTTGATTGTGTGTTCATTGCATTTCATTGTTTGTGCGCTTGAATTTGCGTTTTAAATAAAGGTATTTCTTCAGTCATTTAATATTCTGATAGAAATAAAGTTTATTTAGTTTAGTTTCTTGGTAATAAGTACACAGCACAATTTAATTTGATGTGAATGAAATGCTTCTTTCAACTATTTCATTTTTATTTCTTAGATAGTGTATCTGTGTATAATAATAAACTCAAAGGTTTTTCTGGGTATTCACATTATTGTAGAGTGTTTCTGGGTAATATAAACGAAAAGAATACTGTATAATAAACCAGTAATAAGCTTACGTAGTGGCCGGTGTTGCGGATAAAAAAATAAAAAAATAGCACGTGATGTATTGGGGAAGAAGGGCAGTTTGTTTTTGTTTGTGAATCTTCAAACAAACATAAATCCTTGCACTCAATTATTATTTAATTCATATCTATCATTTGATGTTGTTGAATGTGTTATTATATAGTTATATGTGAGCGAAGCCACGGGCAAGTACTAGGATTGAATATTAACTTTAAGAAGAAGCAAATAATAATATAATTTATGAAACATTTTCTTTTGAAAATAAACTGGTGATATAATTGTGTATTTAGTACGTGGTGTTTTGATATTTTAGTTATGTTTTCATATCATTTGTTGAAATTACACTTCATCCAAATGTAAATGTATAATTCACGAGGTATTAAAAATATAATAGCCTTGGGCGCATCCACTTGAAACTACGTTTATAATAAGTATTATTTTTCCAAACATACTTTTAACAGCTTCATTCTAAATGAGATATTCTCTCACACAATTAGTTGAGGGCATTTATAAAAATAATTTATTTTTAAAGGGGAGACATAAAACATAATTTATTTTAATTACTCTTTAATTACTAAATGCTCACTAAACGAAAGTAAGTGACATAATAAAAATACAACAATATATAATATTTATCAAAAGTGTATTAAGGTTATATTACCCACTTACTCTTTGGTAATATAAGCTCGAAATCTATTACTGCGCATACAAAATTAATTTCGCCACCTATCCCCATCTTGAACTAGTTCTATCCAGTCCACCCCATTAAAACCTATCCATTTCTTGAGCTAGTTCTATCCAGTCCACCTCATTACTCCCCATCTCTCTCCTGAACTAGTTCCATCCAGTTCACCTCATTACGCCCTATCTCTATCTTGAGCTAGTTCTATCCATTCCACCTCATTAAAACCTATCCATATCTTGAGCTAGTTCTATCCATTCCACCTCATTAAAACCTATCCACATCTTGAGCTAGTTCTATCCATTCCACCTCATTAAAACCTATCCATATCTTGAGCTAGTTCTATCCATTCCACCTCATTACACCCTATCCCTATATTGAGCTAGTTCTATCCAGTCCACCTCATTACACCCTATCTCTATCTTGAGCTAGTTCTATCCAGTCCACCTCATTACTCCCTATCTCTTTCAGGTCCATTCTACTGCTATCCTCCCCTATCCATCTAGGTCTTCCCATTGGACTCCTCCCATCGGGATTACCAGTAAATACCCTGAACACGGTTATAATTTTTTCCATTCACGCTGAATGTCCTGTTCACAGTAATCTGTGACATTTGACTACCCTAACAATGTTTGGTGGTGAGCACGGTGCGGGTGACGAACAGAGTGGCTATAACCAGTAGAGAGAGTACCGGTTCTTAACCAGGAAGATCCTAATAAATATATTATTGGTTGTAGGAAATTGGGCTGACTCGTAGAGATAAATAAATATTTTAGTGCTCTGGTTGAGTGTGCATTCCTGGAAATGCTGTCGCAGGCTAAGTTAGTTATTAAATCTTGCAGCGTTGTAAACTGTGTGTTTAAAATATTTATCTTAGTGTTCTAGTTTAAACTTATATGTCTATGTAGATATCGGATAAAATTAAAAATCACTTATTTTTAATAACTCTTGACGTCCAATTTTTGATTATTTCAATTTGAAATGGTCTCACACAATTTATCAAGGTCAGTCAATTAATTGATTAATCAGGTTATGTTATAGGATCAGTAGAAAGGTAAGCTGAAGTAACACTTTTTAAGCATTGTGTAAAATTGTATCAAACTCTGGGAATTAAAGATGGCAGATTCATCAATTCCTCTCCTCACTCATGTTAATTTATATTGTGGCATATGATAGCTCACACCAGTGAGCACGGAGACAAGAGCGTCAGTCTCGTTTTGTCTGGTTTGCTGGTGACTGAAAGTTAGAGTTTCAATACTGGCAGGGTGTACTGAAGTATTTTTTTCCTATAATTATTTTGTAATATTCAACCAATGTTTACCTTTCTCAGCCTCAACTTACTAGTGTAAATATGCGTGTAAAAAGAGGCGGATCACGTAAAATATAATCCAATATTGGTTGAACGATTATTTATGAACGTTATTCTATACTTTTAAGATAGTGATGTTCAATCTTTTTAACTCGCAGCACACCAAACATGGCAATAAAACTGTTGAGGCACACCACTGGTTTCTCACGGATATATAATTCAATATTAATAAACTAGTATTAAGATTGTATTCAAACGTTCAATGGTCAAAATTAAAATTATTGTGGTGACCTGGCGGTCTAGGGGTAAGGTGTCAGACTTCTATGCTGGCGGCCGGGGTTCAATCCCCGTTCCCGGCAAAGATTTATATTAAGACTGTATTCAAAAGTTCAATGGACAAAATTATAATTATTGTAAAATTTTTTATATTAATATTAATGAGGGATTAAAAATTTCTGGTTATATTCCTAAATTTTTTCTTACATATTTTTGAATTTTCCCCAAACTCCCGCGGCACACCTGCTGACCCTTCGTGGTACAACTTATAGCCCTTCTAGGAACACCCACTGACCCTTCACGGAACACCTGCTGACCCTGAGCTAAACTGCTCAAATTTATTACGCCACACACACGGCTATTTTAAGCTAGCTGACTTAAACATACTCATACATTTTTATTCGATTGAAGTTCAATTTTATGCAAAAAAATTAAGAGAAGTTTTCTCCGGACAGTTTTTGGTTGTTATGAAGCTAGCTTACCTTGCATTTGTCTACTAGGTAACTTGAAGAGGGCCAGTGTAGGACTGCCCCCTACTTTAAGGATGAATGGTGGTAACAAATTGCAACGAATTGAACCGAATCGTTTTGCATTTACTTCAATTAAGATAAGAATAAAGCCCGATTGAAATTCTTAAACTGACATCAAGTCTTACTAAATGCTATAACATCATTTTGTAGATCTATATATTTTCAATTTTATCATAAATTTGGGTATCTCACTTCACAAAGGTTGCACAAAGGTTATCTACTACAAATCATTTCAAAGGTGTAATTAATTTATTTTGACAATTTTGTTTTATAGAATAGCTTGGATTAGATTAGGTAGTAGCAATTAACTAAAATATTAAAAATATAAGCTGTAGTTATTTCTAGAAATTAATGGAATGTAAAATAGTGTGAGATGTCTGTGGGTGGATTATACAAATGGTATTTTCCAAGGTTTTCCAAGGTTTTCAACTGCTGTTCTATTACTATGAAGTGGAGTTATTTTATTTTGGCTACCACGTTTTACTACCCGTCAGAACTTTACACAGTTTTAGGTTCACCGCGTCCTAGTAGCTTCTCGGCATATATTAACTAGCTACGATAATTGTCCATAGATCAGGAAGATAGGAGTTTAGATTAAATTTACCCAGACTTGAGTAGAGGGAAAGTGGTAGACAATATAGAAAAAAAAACAATAGTAAAACCAACCTATAACAGAACCCCAAGCTCTCCGTCATCGGAAATACTTTTTACCTTGTGACCAAAAAGGATAATTATATAGAGGAGATGCGGGTATTATGGAATAGTCGGGCAATATATTATTATTATTATTATTATTATTATTAGCACCGCGTCTTACTACCCGTTCGGGCTATACGCACTTACGCTAATGTGTAATGGTAGGGTGATTGTGAGATGAAATGAAGGACCTACAGTTTAACGTGGAATCCGAACCACGGTGGAGGCCTGGCATTCCCCACATTCACAAGATGTCTTGTCGGAGGTGAAGGAAGGGTTTGGTAATCAGATAAATCTGTGCCAGGACCGGGGATTGAACCCCGGCCGCCAGCACCGAAGTCTGACACCTTACCCCTAGACCACCAGGTCACCCTCGGGCAATATAGAAGACCAATGTTTCTCAAATATTAAGTGTCACAATCTATCATTAACTATTCCAACTATTACAGCAAACGATTTCTAACAGCTAGGGGGGCCCTCACTTCGACAGATCAACTGATTGTTTTGTGAGAAACGATTGTTTGTTTTAACTGTCACAAAAACTTTTGCAGGCTATTGTTTATCATGATATATTTCTTTAATCCATTGTTTTTATTAATTCTAATCAAATCATTAGGATATGGCTTACTCATGCTCATCTTAGAGTTAAAACATTATTTTACTGTAATTTTATTGTAACCTAATAAAAAATATTGTTTTCCAAAATGGCGAGTCGGGCAATAAGGAATACTAGTATTCCATAATCCCCGCACATTTTTCTAGTATTTGGCAAGTGATTTATTTTGTCAACGTATGCTTAGACATGTTTCCTAACATCTAAGAAATCTATTAAGAGAACAATGTAACTTGATACAATATTTTAGTCGATTATATTATAATTTAATAATTCATTATTAATACTGATTTGTTAATTAGTTATTTTTTTATCTTATAAAGTAATATTTCATTGATTCGTTTTTATTACTATTTTATTGTCTTACACATAATATTTGCATGTTTTTTTACACTTTCTTATGAAATATTTGCTAGTTTTAGTAAATATAATTAAATTTTATATAAAATGTGTAGTATTCCATATTGCCCTCCATATTCCATACTGACCTCCCTATTCCATACTGCCCTCATTGGTTACACATCTCTTTTAAGTGCTCCTACAGGACAGTAAAAGTTATTAATTTTGCTTTAAACACTAAAAATAGTTTAAAACATTAATTAGAACTTTAATATAGAACATAAATTACAAAATGTGAAAATACGCTTTGATGTTATTAAAAAAGTAAATGGTATTCCATACTACCCGCACTTCCTCTACATTTATTTACGCTGATAAGAAAGAAGATTATGCATACTCGAATTTTTGATTATAAAAAGTCGGAAACATTTATGAAATATTTCTTCAGTTCATCCAGGAAGGATTTGAGCTTTAACCTCCCCTTCGCCGTTAATTCAGTCTGTGATGAGACTAACTCCTTAGACCATTCTACCATTGGTGTGAGTAGGAGATTTATTAAAACACCTACAGTAAATATACAACTGAACCAGCTTCCACCATTTTATATATGCCAAAGATATGTGAACAAAAGTGTTGAACTCCGATGTGAGTCCATTTGAACAAAGTTGAATCGTTCAAATTTTAGGAAAAGAGACCGAATGGGATTGATGTATGGAAGGAACTACAGACCACACCATGATGACCTCTAGGTACTCCAGAGGACCACCTTTAAAATAGTTCTAAGATGTCCTAGGAATACATTTTGGTCGACCAATTCCTCATAGCATGTTTGCTGGAAGATCAACCAACCTTGGTTACCAGAGTCTCAGCAATTTATCTATGCAGTCGAATTTGCCGGTCCAAATCACATTCCAACAGTGTGCTAGACATATGTCAAACTTATCTATTCAGTCAACATTGCCGGTCCAAATCACATTCCAACAGTGTGCTAGACATATGTCAAACTTATCTATTCAGTCAACATTGCCGGTCCAAATCACATTCCAACAGTGTGCTAGTCATATGTCAAACTTATCTATGCAGCCAACATTGCCGGTCCAAATCACATTCCAACAGTGTGCTAGTCATATGTCAAACTTATCTATTCAGTCAACATTGCCGGTCCAAATCACATTCCAACAGTGTGCTAGTCATATGTCTAACTTATCTATTCAGTCAACATTGCCGGTCCAAATCACATTCCAACAGTGTGCTAGTCATATGTCAAGAAGTGGGCTTTGGAGAGTTGGCTGGTTGGCAAGTTATCTGAAGATCGGCAGCAATAGGCCACAGTGAAGAGCACTCAATAAGCCACTGTCGCTTAATTACTCACATTAGGGGATGAGAAACACTTGAGGGAGAGGGTAGAAGGGGATAGATATGGATACTTGGTACACAAAACAGGGTTGAGCAATTATTTCATTTTGAGTGAAGGCCTGTACAAGCACGCACACTTGCAATAATATACTAAACTTGTTTAGATCTTTTTTAAGAAAAGCAAGTCGATGGGAAGATAAATAGCTATGGATTGTGTACTATTTAGTGGAAGTAGAATGTTATATCTATTAAAATTATTGTTTGATTTGATTTTTATGATTGATATGAATAGCAGTACAGATAACCTATCGACTACCATTAAAAGTTGTAAGTATCAAGATGGTGATGGCATGATCAGACTTGGGTTGTTGCGTTTGAACCAAATTAAGGCTTTTATTTATTAAAGAAATGTAGTTCACGTTTCAATAGAGGTTAAAGTATTCAATATTTCCCTATTAAAAATATTATATTTTAAGATTTATTAATTTAAAAACATGAACATGTAAAATTAGCCCATTTTCATCAACGTTTTCTCTTGACATGTCGTCAAGGGCTTAGTCAGAGGGGAATTTTGGGGGTTAAAACCTCATCCCCCGAAATCTTATGAACCAAATATATATGGCTTTATTTATTGTTAAAATAATATCATAATTAAGGTATAAGTACAAATTAGTGGACTGTGTTACAATATAAAGCACTTCAGAGAGCTTCTAGAGGTGTTTAATATCCAGAATGTTTCCTTGCCTACAGTAGTTAGGGGTTATGTTACTATAAAAAAACTTTAGAGATCTTTTAGAACTGTTTATCATTTATAATTTTTTTCTAGCTTCCAGAAATTGAGGGATGTGCCCACCAAACCCCCCCCCCCC
>CABFOW010000276.1:212784-231733 GCA_902141385.1 Timema californicum
CGGTCCCGGCAAAGATTTATCTGATTACCAAACCCTTCCTTCACCTCTGACAAGACATCTTGTGAATGTGGGGAATGCCAGGTCTCCACCGTGGTTCGGATTCCACGTTAAACTGTAGGTCCTTCATTTCATCTCAAAATCACCCTTCCATTGCACATTAGCGTAAGTGCGTATAACCCGAACGGGTAGTAAGACGTGGTGCTAATAATAATAATAATAATAATAATAATAACAACATCGACACAGATGCATTTGGAAATATTTATTAAGAAATTTGTTGGCATTAATTAAACAATATTTCAAAGCACTGCACAATAATTACACAAATATGCTATGTATATATGTCATCATTTTAAGTTATATTAATGACTTAGAACCTAGTTTGATTTTTAAATTCTGTTTTATTTTTTTATTAATATTTGGAACTAGAACAAAGTACGTGTATATAACTATTTTTTGCTTGAATATGGAGTGCTATCAAGTATCAAGAGTCAATTGGGATATTTCTATTATTTTATATTTTAGTACTTTTAATGTATTTAATTTAAATTTTTAAATAAATTAATCTAAACTATTTAAAAAAAGGTTAACCTTATAATGAATTATTAGGTCAATTTATCAAATATCTCCCCATCAGTAGGAAAGCCTATCTATAAATTATCTAACGCCGATAAGTTATATCATAAAAATATACAATTTGTATTAAAAATGAATTTAAATTATATTCTAGATCTTTAGTATTCTCGGAATTAAAACATCAACAATATGGATATCTCGGGTTTTATAAACACATTTTTATTTGTCTTATATTATTCGATAAGAACTTTATTATCATATCCAAACACACAGGGATTTATAACGCGCACAGACACATTACAAAAAAAAAATACTGTAAAGAGAAGGAAAGAGAATGGATGTATTCATAAATAATACAAACTAAAAAAAAAAAAATCTTTGGCAACGTTGAACGAAGCCGTGAAAAGAAATGACAGATTTACGGATTGCGTGTTGGTGAAGTCCATACAGTCTCAATATCTTCAAACTAAAATCTTCAGAGCAAAAGAAAAAAAAAATACACAAGCAAGAATAAAAAAAACACAATAAAAGTAGTGGTAGCAACAGCAAACAGCACAGTCTAGAAAAACACAACAGCCTTGCTCGACTCATATGGAACAGAGTAAAAGAGGGTTGTAAGGGGTAAGGATAAAGGGGGTAAGGTTTCTGCGTGTTCCAGGTTTACTAGGAAAGGTTTAAGAGAATAAGGGTTTAGGGGAGGAGTTTTTTTAAAGGGTTGATAGGTGGGGGGGGGGGGCAGAAAGGTTGAGAGGTGGGGAAATGGGTGGATACGAGGTTGGCACAAGGTTGTAAAGTATTTACAACCTCCGCAAGAACTGAAAACAGAAAGCTTTGTCGAGTTTCCCAGTTCAGAGTGTGCAAACGTCATCCCTTAACAAAGACGTATAACAACACTAGGGGTAGGTTGGCGGCTGCGATGGTCTGATACGAGAAGGTTCAAAATAACGATGGGGAGGGTAGAAGGGTGGGGGGGAGTCGCGAGTCTACTGTTTGACAAGCTTGGGGGTGTAAAGTTTATTAAACGTTTCACGATAACAATGGGTATTAATATGAATAAATTATAATAGCACATTCTTTAAGGCAAATGAGAAACATAAATAATAATTTATACTAATTAATAAATATCTGACAATCTATTTGTACGAGACACAATTAGTTATTATTACAAACTTGTGCTTAAAATGTGTTAGGGTATAGGGGAAAAGGTGGAATGTCACAATACACAAATTTTCGAGGACCTCAGATTTTATAACTCAAACCCGATAAGGGCTTCAGCAAATACATTTTTATTCTTAATATGACAAACCCACTTCGGTGGCCGCATGGTCTAAGGCGCTACTGTTCGGATCTCGGTCGGGGAATTGAAAGAGGTTTTATCAAAATTGGTTTCCACTCTCCCTCCACGCAAATTCGGGTACACTAACCCTAGATACAACCTTCATAATCCCTAAACCACTAACGTAATTAGTGCATAAGCGTATAACCAAACGGGTAGTAGGATGGTAGAAACTTTCCTTGAAGGGAAAATATAAATATATATATTCAAATTTTATTATCTCTGTAATTACGTTGTATTTAAAATGAGATAAAAAATAGGACTTTGCTACATTGATCTCTTTATCGCATGAGAATTTAGTTTAAAGTAGGCTCTACTATAAAATAATACTCTCAATATCCTGAGAATATTTAAATAATTATCTAAAATGCTTCTTGTTTAGCCAATAGCTTCCATAAAATATCATTCTTGTGCTTTTAACATATTTCTTTTATTACTTAAGGTTGTAAGAGCGGGTGTTGAATTATTTTTACCTTTTATTTGTAGATAAATCATTTGCACTCTTCGTTAGCTAACTTAGGTTCCAAATGAAAGATTGATGCCCTCATATATTGATTTTTAATAAAAATAGCCAACCTACTGCCTATAAGTATCTATAAAGTTCAAGGCTGCCAGAAATTAAACTCTTCATTCAACCCTATCCTGAGAAATACACATACAATCCCTCTCCTGACCCCCCAACCTCCGTCAAATATATTTTTATATCATCCTCGTCCCGGCCTACCAAGGCATATCTTTTATTCAGGTTTCCCAACTAAAATTTGTGTACAGGCATACCCATGCACACAATGATTATTATTAATATGTTTGGGGATGCATAAAAACCATGAAGTTCTTCATTATGTAGCTTTCTCCATTCTCCGATTTTTTCATCCCTCCTGAATCAAAATATCTTCCTTAATTTTTTTTGCTCAAAGGTATATTATTTTTTTGTAAAACTAAGGTTAAAGTATTTAGTAAAGTATATTAAGATTTTACCAATATAAAATTAAAAATTCATGAAGTAATAGAAGTTTAATATAATGTCCTCAACATTGTTTATAATAGAACATATTATTATTAATCAAGAAATTAAAGAATATTTTTTCAGTTAAAAATGTAATATTAAAAACTGTTTAGATTCGCTTAACCACATTTAACATTCCGATGTGAGGTTGTGTAAAGCAGAGCCTATGTGTGATTGGTCAGTTATCAACGCACATACATTCCGATGTGAGGTTGTGTAAAGCAGAGCCTATGTGTGATTGGTCAGTTATCAACGCACATACATTCCGATGTGAGGTTGTGTAAAGCAGAGCCTATGTGTGATTGGTCAGTTATCAACTCACATACATTCCGATGTGAGGTTGTGTAAAGCAGAGCCTATGTGTGATTGGTCAGTTATCAACGCACATACATTATGATGTGAGGTTGTGTAAAGCAGAGCCTATGCGTGATTGGTCAGATGGGGACCAAGTGTGAGGGATATCATCACATGCGTTGTTTTATCAAGCTCTGCTTACCCTGGGAACACTCAACAAGCCACTGGCAATAATAAACGAACAACGTATACGTAGTAATGAAATGATAGTCGAAATGATTGTGGGCTCCGCATTTTTCATCCCGTTCACTATTCCCTCCCCCCTACACACCATCCCCTCATGTACAGCCTTACTTTATCGGGGAGCTCATAAATCGGAAGGGATGGGACACGGACGGGGGAAGGACCGGTGTGTCTGGGGTACCAGGACTGGTGGGCGCTCTCTGATAAGTGAGGACTGGAGAGAAAATGGCCCACTTATCATGTCAGACAACCCCTTCCTCCCCCTCTCTCCCTTCCCTTGCTCCAACCCCCTCCGACACAACTTCTACGTTCACTTCCAAAAACCTACTAACTCTTCTTGATTTTCTCTCAGCCTCTTTTTTTCTTTGTTTCTCTTTTCCTTTATATATATATATATATGTATATGCATATGTGTATATGTGTATGTGTATGTGTATATGTATATGTGTGTATGTATATTTATGTATATATGTGTGTATGTATATTTATGTATATTTATGTATATATGTGTGTATGTATATTTATGTATATATGTGTGTATGTATATTTATGTATATATGTGTGTATGTATATTTATGTATATATGTGTGTATATGTGTGTATGTATATTTATGTATATATGTGTGTATATGTGTATGTATATTTATGAATATATGTATGTGAGAAATTGGTTGAATCAACTACTTTGGTAATCCGAATAATCATTTTACCCATGATTACCGAATCCGAATCTTAGAATTCATGATAAACATAAGAAGTCTACTTGATTATATTTAGTTCTTAATTTACCATAGAAAATACTGATAATATCTGAAAATAACTTTTTTTCTTTTACAATTCATTCTTAATAACATTCATACATTCAGTTAGTGGTCATTTAAGGGTTTGGTGTCTAGTTGTTGAGTTTGTTCTGTAATAAATAATAAAATTACTTTATATATTTTTTAAATTGGAATTCATTTTTATTCACATAGAATATAATATAACGATTTGTTATTTATTTTAAAGAGTGAATCGTTTTTAAAATCATTCTGTTAAGTTCGCTCAGTGTTTGAGAATGTATTAGTTTATGTTAATAGGTTCAATAATATTAAAAAGATGTATATTTAATAATTCAATTCGTAATTAACGTTCACGCACACATTAAAATCCTTGGCTCAATGTATTTGTAAATCCACTTCTTTGGGAGGTATTCTGTGTGTTAAAAGAAAACCTCTTGTTTCTTCTGGTAAAGAATATACCGAAAGAACCTTATTCGATAATGATGGTGTGCTTTGATCCTTTTTTCACCCCCTTATAACTTACTTCTTAGGAGTCAAGTTTCAAAAGTTTAAACCTAGTTCCCGTCATCAAACCTGGCGTTTCTTGTTGGTTAGTGACAACTACCACACACATACAACTTTTGTTTTGAAGATCCATAAACTTTACGTTCCAAGTTGAAGTCGTGTCATGAATATCAATAGAAAGATCTAGAAGGCGTACACAATGATGGCATATTACCAAGGTGTTTCTGAGGGGTGTTGCAACATATAATCTAACATATTGAGCTATTTTCTAGCATTTCACATGAGCCGTAAGTGATCAACTATGTGGGTATAAACTAGAAAAATTCAGTAATTGATATTTAATTCACCTAATAGTTCCTTTTACTATATTATATTTTTCACATATAAATGGAAGTCATCAACATCGTCCCCTTTTACCCATAAATTTAATTAGCAATACCGCACGGCATTGTCCGTGACCCACTGTGGTATAAGGATTATATAAGCCCCCCCCTCTCCCCCAAAACGTGCCTGATTTTAAATGGAAACTGAAAAGTTATCTCTGAAACATAATTCTATACCAGATTAAAAATATTTTTAAATTTTTTTTTTTTAGAATATCCTAGTTAAAAAGTTAATTAAAATTTAAAAATCCGGCTTCGAGGTGCATTCGGACCCCCTTTCATCCACCTATGTTAAAATTTTCGGATCTCTGCGTTCCGTAGATTTGTCTGGGAATTGCTCACAAACAAACAAACACTTAGTTTTACTATTATAGATTGATAGTAATATATTGACGGGCTTTACAGAGCTGGAACGTACCTGAAAACCTGGTGAAAAGATGGAAATTTTACCAAAAATTTAGGACATTTAAATGGATTAAAAATGTAGGTCTTTAGATGGTCAAGAAAGTGAACTGAAAATTTAACCATGCTAATTCACACATGTCTTATTACACCTTAAACAGGGTAATGAAGCGACAAAAGATGTATTTCCCCCATCAATCTTAAATAGTCTCATTTAAACATAAGTTACATAACCTCACAAAAGTAAGTGTAATGTAAAAATGAAATTTTATAACTATTAACTCAATTAGAGCTGCTTGGTAAAATGGGAATATCTTCTGGAAAAAGATGGAAAACATAGGAAATTTGGTAGAGAGAAAATAGTGGCAGCAATGGTTTTATACAGGGACTATTAATTACTTGATTAGAGAGGGTTAAAATAAGATGGTTAAGTAAAGGAAAATTAACCTAAATTTTTCTTGAGATAATGTGAAAACACTTTGAATAATAAATTAGTGAAAACACCATCAGATGACTAAACCGGTGCTCCTATTAAAGTCGGTAATAAATAAACAACATTTAGTTACCTTTTTCAAAGTCATTTCTTACCTTTTTTACTATGCCATGACAAAATTATAGCTTGAGAGAGTTTCTTAAGGTTTTCTATACCGTTGAAGAGATTAAGTTAGCATCGTTTCTCTTTTGAAAAGAAATCTATCTCGTGACTTTCAGTTATATGAAAGTTTTCATTTGTATAGTTACAGACTCCAAACCCATCTCAGTCACTCCCCTGGAAAGTTAGAAATGTCTTCAAAGAAAGTTGGCAATAAATTGAGGTGTTTTCCAATCCCAATGCCAGCCATTTCTGAAACGAATCATCAATAAAAGTGTCAAAATCCCCAGAATAATCTATCAATTCTCTCAACCTCGACTAGATACTGTTGGGGAAAAAAAACTCCTTTTTAGAAAATATTTGCTACAAATACACTCTTTGAGCAGAGTTGGCATGGTAGAGTTATAATACTCGAAGATAAATTTTTCTAACTTTTGTAATATTGTTTTAATATTACATGGCAAGTTCGAAACTATGATTTTTTACAAATTTTCTCTAGCATGATATTCAGTAAATTATCTTCATTTTCACATTTAATTTGATTACACAAATAATTTGAAGTTAATTTTAAAAAAAACTGACAACACACAATAGAGTAAAATAATAGTAGTAGTAAAATGGTTCATAGTTTAAGATTATAAAATATTTCAATTTTTCTGAATAAAAATATTATATAAGAAAACTTAATTTTTGGTGGCTTACTTTTTATAATAATTTAATTTTAGGTAACATTATTCCCAAC
The DNA here is from genome assembly GCA_902141385.1 of Timema californicum. Lineage (NCBI taxonomy): Eukaryota > Metazoa > Arthropoda > Insecta > Phasmatodea > Timematidae > Timema > Timema californicum. The sequence continues at coordinate 219,645 of CABFOW010000276.1, forward strand.
AAATTTTCCTATTTTATGATAAATTAAAAAATTATTGAAAAATACACTTTGGTGTTGAAACGCTTCATTAGGTTTTGAAAGTTCTTACATAACCTTAATTATAATAAGTTTTTTCCCCTTTAATAAACTTAAAATAACTTCTTAATTTGTTAGTGCTTTTTATTATTCAGCACCACGTCTTACTACCCATTTGGATTATACGCTCAAGTACTAATTACGCAAATGGATTAGGAATTGGGAATGTTGAATTTCATAGGAAGTGAGCCTGCATTTGCGTGTAGGGAGAGTGGAAAACCATTTAAGAAAGAACATCCCTAGTTCACCCAATCGAGATTTGAATCGTGATCCCACCGTCCTCGGCAGTTTAACCCAACACGAAACTAGCGCGTTGGCTAACTACGCCACCGAGGTGTTTTTTTAAAACTTATGAGTGCCATGTTATCAATCAAGGCTTTCCACGTGCTTACACTAAGTAATATGAATGAGAACAATTGAAATTTCATGGTGACCTGGTGGTCTAGGGGTAATGTGTCAGACTTCTGTGCTGGGGTCCGGGGTTCCATCCTCGGTCCCAGCACAGATTTATCTGATTACCAAACCCTCCCTTCACCTCTGATAAGACATCTTGTGAATTTTGGGAATGCCAGGCCTCCACCGTGGTTCGGATTCCACGTTAAACTGTAGGTCCTCCATTTCATCATAGGTCCTCCATTTCATCTCACAATCACTCTACCATTACACATTAGTGTAAGTGCGTATAACCCGAACGGGTAGTAAGACGCAGTGTTAATAATAATAATTGAGATTTAACAGGAAAATTATTGTTAAGAAAGAGTGAGTCTATTTAATAAATAATGAATAATTAACCCACTTGGGCGGTATTCATACCCTTACCACCCTGTCACCAGCAACCCAAATACGACTAGACGATTGATTTTACCCACGTGCCCACAGTTTCTAAGAAAACTCAAGAAATTCTAATATCAAAAAAAGAAGTAAAAAGTAGTCTTTTATTTGACAGAAACGCGTGTTTTCACACAAGAAAAATAAAATATTCTCTTTTTAGTTTCACTCTCTAATGGTGATTTTATATACCTGTGAACTAGTTCAAGTCAACATTAGTCTTTCTTATAAACTATTACTGATTCCTTACTCAGAACCCTTTGATCGTTACTTCCCCAAGTCTACAGTAATATACCCAACCTCTAAAGGATCCCAAAACTATTAACCATTTGGAATCTTAGGTACTCACTTCAGTGACCAAAGGGTAGTGGCATTCTAGTGTTAGATTGGCCCACTGATGATGGATAGATCTGGGTTTGAATCCTGGATAGCCCCACTGAGGCTGTTTTTTTCTTAAATAGTTTCTCACTATTTCCACGCATATGCGAGTAAACATATTCTAAAATTCTTACCTACTCATTCATACCCCATTAGAGTTAACAATAATATATTCCTATAAACTAAATAGGTGATAATTAATAAACAGAATTGGTAATAAATATTTATTTGAAACGGACTGCTATTTACATACTCGTGACTTGATAAAATTGAAATTGTTTAATTATGTGTTCATAAAGTACCCAATTAAGTTAAAGATGAATTTAATTATTTTTTTATGTGTATCGGAAGGGCGGGTAGAATGGAATACCATTTACTTTTTTAATAATATCAAAGTATATCTTCACATTTTGTCATTGAGTTCCATACTAAACTTATAATTAATATGTTTTAAACAATTTTTAGTGTTTAAAGCAAAATTAATAACTGTTAATGTCTTGTAGGAGCACTTTAAAAGAGATGTGGAACAAATGAGGGCAATATGGGATATAGAGGGAAATATGGAATACTATACATTTTATAAAAAAGTTAATTATTTAATAAAACTAACAAATTTTTCATAAAAAAAATGTGTAAATAACATTCTAATATAAGTTGTAAAACAATAAAATAGTAATAATAACGAATTAGTTAAATAATACATTATAATAAAAATAAATAATAAATCTATTAATAATGAATTATTAATATATAATAGACTAATTTATTGTATCAGATTAAATTGTTCTTTTAATAGATTTCCTAGGTGTTAGGAAAAATGTTTAAGCTTACGTTGACAAAATAAATCACTTGCCAAATACTTGACATTATGGAATACTAGTATTCCTTATTGCCCGACTCGCCATTTTGGAAAACAATATTTTTTGTTGATTACAATAAAATTACAGTAAAATAATGTTTTAACTCAAAGATGGGCATGAGTGAGCCTTAACCTAATGATTTGATTAGAATTAATAAAAACAGTGGTTTAAAGAAATATATCATGATAAACACTAGCCTGCAAATTGCTTTGTGACAGCCAAAACAAAAAAATGTCTCTTACAAAAAAAATCAGTTGATCTGTTGAAGTGAGGGCATCACTAGCTGTTAGAAATTGTTTTCTGTGATAGTTGAAATAGTTAACGATAGATTGTGACACTTAACATATGAAGATACAATGGTATTCCATAATGCCCTTCTATTTCATAATACCCGCATCTCCTCAATCACTAATTTACCTGGAAACATTAGTCTCTACCCTTATTTCTATTTCAGAAACCAAGCATCAGAAAACACTCGTTTCGACTTCTTGTATCATAAGGAATAGTCCGATTTTTAAAATAAATTGAGTGGGCTTATTCATATATATATCATATCTATATACATACATTCAGTCAAAAGTGTTCTTATAAACATACATTAATTCAAATAGTTTATTTACGTAATCGTTTAATTTGCACCATGGTTTATTTGTTACCTAAGTTCAAAAGTTGAAATATATTGAAATGGCAGTATCTAATTCGACTCTTAAGACAGTTTATGACAAAAGTTAATACGTGTGACGTGTGTGTTTTGCAGCGGGCATAGACAACTGTAGCGCTAGTTTATGTATAGATCAGAGAGAGTTTGACTGAGGGGAACAGCAGTTAAGTTACTGGTGAGACTCGGAAGAGTCAAGACCTCCTGTTAGGTGTAGGCTAGTCAGTCAGTCACCATTCAGAGCAGAGCGTGGTTTCGATCCACGGACCTCTGGGTTAAGAACCCAGCAAGCTTCCAACCCATTGCACTGTCAGCCCCCATAGGCCGTGAATATGATTCAGAATCAATATTCAAATTGTTGATATGAAGTTATGTATATAGTTTATTGTTAAAGTTACAAAACACTGATCCCGTGACGTGTGCGTAGGCTTAGTGGACGGTGACTGACTGACTAGCCTACACCTACGAGGAGGTCTTGACTCTTCCGAGTCTCACCAGTAACTTAACTGCTGTTCCCCTCAGGCAAACTCTCTCTGATCTATACATATACTAGCGCTACAGTTGTTTATGCCCGCTACAAAACACACACGTCATATACGTCACATGGATTTTAGACTTTGTTAATAATCGAGATTAGGAATTAAACCAATCCCCCATTCAACCATAACTGCTTTTAGTTCGTATACAGACTATAATATAATTAATGTCAAGCCAATCACTAATTTAATCTGAACTGCTTGCTATTAGTGTACTGGGAGATTGATTGACTCATGATACTAAACCATAAATACGACCCTTAGTATACTTTTAGATTGGTTGACTCATGATACTAGAATGGAAATATGACCCTAAGTATTCTGCGACATTGGTTGACTCATGGGATTAGTCTAATAACTAGACTATAGATATTGCATATCCAATCCCCCATTTGACCTGAACCGCTTGTAGTTTGTGCCCTGTATTGATTCACTCACGAGATTGAACTATATACACATCCATTAGTCTTAGTTGCTGTTATCCTATCACCCCGTTTTGGTGGCCACATGGTCTAACGCGCTACTCTCACAGTAGACTAGACTGCCAATGACCGGGACTTAGAGGTTTGAATCTCAGTCTGGTGTACTGAGGTTTTTTGTTCCAAAATGGTTTTCCAATCCACATCCACTCAAATGTAGGTACATTTACTATAAATATTGCCTCCTTAATCTCTGAAACCTCTAGCGTAGTTATTGCATAACTGTATAACTCAAACTGATAGTAAGACACTGTACCAAAAAAAAATTAACCTATTTCTTATATGGGATCTCATCAGTGGTACCTGAGGAGTGTTACGGATGAAAGAGTACCAGGAGCATAGATTTGGGGCTCATAGGGATCACCAGGTGGTGTAAGGGGAGGTCGGGATTTGAATCGAATCCAAGTTTACTTGGTTTGGACCTGATACATTATATTATTTCTTCATGATAATATGGATCTATTTCTTTAAAAGTAGGCCTTTCCTCCTCATTATTCCTACTTATATTAAGTTATTAATGACTGGCGTGTTGAGCAGAAGAATAAAATAAATCATGGGCTTGTTAGGGAATATTTGAAATTTGGTGGCAGCTGTGGGATGTGTTTTATCGTGTCATCTGTCTTTCCGAGTTGCCAAGTCCACTTGATCATGATAGTTTTCAATATACATTGAAAACATGAATTTGTGTATGGCTTTCAAGAAATATGTGAGCAATGGAGCTCATTCTATTACGTACATTTAAAAGAATTTACTGAGGGAGAATATAAAACCCACACTGGAATTTCATACCCACAACATCTATCGCTAAAATTAGTTTTAATTTTAATAAGATCCAACATATTACTTAAAAAAACAAACACAGGGAAATATTTCCCTTCTAATGAATTAAAACACAAAGAGAGAATTGATCGCAGATACAAAAAAAGAACCTTTATATTTTAAAAGGGATTAAATTATAATAAGACTTTTATTAATGAAAATATGTATTTCTAAATACTTGCCTTTTGTGTTTATACTTTATTTTAGAGTTGATTATTGCTTGCTGCCGTGTTTGTTTGATTAAGGATTTGTTCATCCATGTAATACTGTGGTTCTGTTGTTCCTTTAAGAACCAATAGGTTTAAAAACTAGTATAAAAGGAGTTCTTGCACTCTCTTAGTTTCTTTTATCATCGAAAATATATCATGTTGTGATAGGAGCATTGAAACGTAAATCTGTCAACATATATTAATTACTGAAAAAAGCATAAATCTATTTTACTCCTTACTTTTTCTCTATATTTTTAATTAACTAATTATTTTATACAAAATTCGAAATCAATCTTTTATGAAATAAAGAATGTTTTCATTAAATTTACATCTATATAAAGGGAATATTTTTTAATCTGTGTTGATTACTTTCATGACTATCTGATAAAACATGTTCCGAACATTATAGTATTAATTACAGCGCATACCACGTGAAGCTATTAGTTAGGTTAGTCATTAAAAGATGTGATGAATTAATATAGGTTTTTAGAATATTTCATTATATAAAATCATAACAAGAGAACAGTTCATAATTAGCTTTCTTTTAGGGACAGGGACATTATTTTTTAATAAAGTTTGATTCACTTTTAGTACTGATATGTGACTTATGAATATTTCAAAATGTAAACCTTAATGACAAAATATTCCATCAATCGTTGCGATAGAAAATAAAAATTTTCACTCAAGTGTTATATTTTTAATTTTTTAAGAGAATCATAAAATGGTTTGATAATATATATATTTTTGTCTTTCTTGCTCAAAATAACTCTACAAATTGGTTTTTTTTAGGTATTAACAAAATATATTCATTGTTAGCCTCAAATAAGATAATTATGGTTAATCCCCAGTCAATTACATATCCGATTTCATATAAATAAAATCTCTAAAATAGTCATATTATAAATAAGATTTTTTCTATCAAACGAATCAATAAAATCAATAAAAAGTAATTCTATAAATTATACTATTTGGTTTAACCAAAGCTTGGTTAAATACGTATGATCGTAGATTAGAAACAATGCCCTAATGCCTCTGTGGTCTGGTGGTCAGAGCTCATAACTACAGATGCAGATGTTCCAGGTTCGATCCCCGCTGCTTCTAGAAATTTTAAGTGAAGCAGTGAGTCTGAAAAGAGCTCAAAACTAGCTCAAACTAATGAGGACAAGTGAAGAGATACTTGAAAAATTAATAGCAGCTCCAGACTATAAAACTGAAACTAATGGCCGGAGCATTCGTTGTGCTGCTCACATGACACCTTCTATCCCCACATGTTGGCACTATCATCACAAACGGCAGTGACCACTCGTTATAGGGGTTTTGTTTTAAAAGAAACAACGCTTAATCTAACAACAATATTTGTATAACTATAGTTTATTCACTGTATTGTTATTAATATAATAGATTAATAAATGTGCAAAGCTAAAATAATCTCTTAACATCATATATTAAATAAATATAATTTTAAATATTAAATCATTATGCAAGGGCACAAAAGAGTTTAAATAGAGCAAAGTTTAAGGTGTGAATAAACCAAAGATAAGAACTTTAATTTAAGATATTGTCATTTTTAAAAATATGAAAACAACCTGAACTAAAACTTAACCACCCAAATCTTCGTAGATTTGAATATTTTTTTTACATGTAATCTTACTATACCGCTATATTATCCGTATTATAATCACACTAATAGGGTAGTGATGAATAAGGTAGAATTTAAAGAAAATCTACCTGCGTAAAGAAACGAAGCTCTCAGTTTAAATTCCAGACTACAAATCAAGGAGAAAATATAAATTGGGGTATCACTATCAACGTCTAACATTTGCAGGGAATTTTCAATTGACAAACAAACAAAATTAATTGCAAAAATATTATTGTTATCTTGAATATATGTATATAACAAAAAATAGCAGCTCGTTGGGTTTTACGTGAATTTAAGAATTATAAATGTTATATTAAGAGGAAATTCACCCACATGTACTTCAAATACTTCGTTGCAATAAAAATGCATTATTAAAGCAAATTAAATGTTAGTTTTTTTCCCTTTTTTGGAAGACGTTGAATATTGGGGACGGGCATTGTTGAGGATGTGTTCGTGGGGCCCTATTTCCTACCAGATCGTTTGAACTCCCACAGATACCGTCCCTTCTTTGATACGGTTCTACCTGAACTGGTGGAGGACGTACCATTGCTTGTGCCAAAGAGGACGTGGTATCGGTGTGATGGTGCCCCTGTACACCACAGGGCACAAGAATGGTGATTTTTAAATTAGCCCCAACCGGTGGAATGGCCTCTAAGGAAACCGAGACTCATACCACTCTATTTTTTCTTGTGGGCTACAGTGGCGGCTCGTGTATAGGCGCTGCGGAACTGCAGCACCCCCTATCTCCACTTGATATTATCGATTACAATTTTTCTTTAATTCTTTCTTTATTTTTGTAGTACAATATATATTCCTTAAGTTTAATGTCAGTACTTCAGTAGCCATCCCTCAGTTTATGAAAAAGATACAAACAACATTGTATGGAACTGTGCTCTTCACAGTAACAGCGGCGTGGTGTTTGACTGTTGTGTGCATGCGCGCGCATAAGAGGAGGGTGGGGAGGAAGGCGGGACTGCCAGGTAGAGAGAGCACTGTTGCTCTCGCAGTGCCGGCTCTGGAATGATGGAAAGAAGTTTTTTTTCTTACTCAGCATGTGTTGTGCTTAAAATCCGTATACCATATTCTTGAATGTGATAAAGTGTAGAAGAGTGTGGAATTAGATTGTTATTCTGCTTCAAGCTATCCTATTTGATTAATTTTTGTTTCAGTTCTTTTATTTAACAGAAAACTTTAACCATGATCTTGCATCCCCAAGAAATAAGTTCTGTGACTGTAAGTGAACTTCAACAGCTTAGGTTTTTACAGCTATCTCTCCATGAGAATGTTACAGTTAATAAAAGAGGTCGTTTAACACCTGATATTTTAATATCTCATCCAAGCAAAAACAACAACAAGACATATATTCGTATCTTTAATTCTGAATGGTACCAATGGAAAAGTTGGCTTTGCAGCTGTGAAGTAAAAAATGCACTGATTTGCTTCCCGTGTTAGCAGCACCCCCACTAATTTTAGCTACGAGCCGCCACTGGTGGGGTCACCTCAAAGCATTGGTGTGTATTGACCTGACGACCCCCCGCAGTCTCTCGAGGACATTATGGCATGAATCCATGCGACCGTTGACGTCAACTGGCTTCACCGCGCGCACAGCGTATCCGTACACTGTTTGGATCAACGCACAGCCATGCGAGGATCAACCTTCGAACACCTACTGTGAACTAACATACATGTTTGATGTAAGTTTCAGGCACAGCCTTGCCACCTCATGCCTCTCAAACTTTAATGTTTTTTCTCAAAAGGTATGCTAAGAACTTTTTTTTTACAAAGAGCGTTTTCGATTGATATTTATCCACCTAATGATGGGGTACTGTCCGTGTCCACGAATTATTACCCAAACTGTATAATCAAATCAAAACAAGCTCTTTTTTCTCATCGATTCTCTGAACGTTTATTGGTTCAATCATTATTTAGTGTCAAATTAATTAACAATACCAAGATAAATTAAAATCCAAATAATCAAACTAGTTAACCAAATTAATATGATGAACACACGTTATNTTTCTCAAAAGGTATGCTAAGAACAGATTTTTTGCAAAGTGTATTTTCGACTTGTATCTAGCCAACTAGTCCTGTGAAACTGTCCGTACCCGCGAATTAATACTGACCCTGTATAGTCGTTTCGGAGGGATGAGACTCTTTCCCACCAGTTATAAAAAAAAAGTAATCCGTTTATTTTAGTTTGGTTATGTAAATTGAGACGAAACTCACCCATTTATTAATAAATAGTTTATATAAAAAGAAAATTAAAATAAAGGTTTTTTTAACGAGAGAAATAAATGCAATAAAATATTTAAAAACCAAAGTTTTAAAAAAACTATTCACCTTTCTGCAGTAAATAAACGTAGGATCTAATAAATAATGATGTTTTGAGTCCGTGGAAAGATAGCCCCCTCACATTGGTCCCCCCGTGCGGCTGGAGCTCACCAGAACTGTGGAATGCCTTCTGGTCCAATGAGATCCACATTTTATCCACACTTAATCCAGTTAACACGGTGTCCGGAAACTGCCCAGCCGGCACCCTTTTGTCTTCCCCGCTGTTCAAACAATGCTACATTATCAAAGCATCCCAAACCCTCTCCTTCACACTCATTTTCCAAATATTAGTTCAGTATAAATTAACACACTCTGTATACCCTGAGTAACACTTCCCCCAACTCGGATAGAAGACTCGCCTGAGAGAGAGATAGGCGGGTTTATCAATCATTTCATTGGAGAGAGTTTAATCAAATTTTAAAGGAAAGAGTAATGCATGTTTACATTTGTCACTATTTAATCTACAGGTTAATCATATAAAATTGTTTTCATCCACTCAGAATCAAACTTTGTCCTTCATTATCAGTTCAAGCACATTCGTTCATTCCAATATTGTTGTTTCATTTTAATAAGAAGATATATATATATATATATATATATATATGACAGCTAGAAGAACCACGTATTCCTACGTCAATCCGTGTGATCGACAGTGGCCACTATTGATAGATATTTTAAATACTTATAAATTGATAATAATAATATTGAAATATATTATTAATATTGGAGGTGACCTGGCGGTCTAGGGGTAAGTTATCAGACCCTCTGTGCTGGTGGTCCGGGGTTCAATCCTCGGTCCCGGCATAGATTTATCTGATTACCAAACCCTTCCTTCACCTCTGACAAGACGCGTATTAATCACATCTTGTGAATGTTTGGAATGCCAGGCCTCCACCTTGGTTTGGATCCCACGTTAAACTGTAGGTCCTCCATTTCATCTCACAATCACCCTACCATTACACATTAGCGTAAGTGCGTATAACTCGAACGGGTAGTAAGACGCAGTGCTAATAATAATAATAATAATATTGGCCACAGAGAAATTTTTTTTATTTTGCTTAATGCCCTTCCTATGATAATTTGAATTTATATTACCCTTAAACGCATCATGTGTTGGGTTCACACGATAGCTCTCAACTAAATAAAGTCTTTAGATACTCGCAATGAATATATGTATATATATGGGTATAAGGGCGATAAGCAAACAAAAAAATGAGTTACATCATGATGAACTTCGTTTATATTCATTTCCAAGAATATTAAGGATAATCCAGGTGCGCAGGATGAGGTGGGGTGGTCATGTGGTGTGTATGGGTGATGACAGGCGTGTACAAAACACATTAGTTGGGAAATCTGAAGATACAAGATATCTTGGTAGGTTGAGACTTCAATGAGAGGATAGTGGGAAAATGTATTTGAAGGAATTTGTGGTGTCAATTCAGGGATTAGATGGAGGTGTCTCAGGTTAGGTTTCTTACGAGCTTACGTTCTGGTGGACATCAAAGTTACAGTTCCTCAAGGTCATAGAGATTTTAATTAGCTAGACATTATTATTATTATATATACATATTACAAATTTAATCACAAATTAAAAACACTTTCCTTTAAAAAAATAACTTGTTTGCATATCCTGGTTGCGTAAGCGTTCATATTAAAACAAACATGATTAAATAAACGGTTGTGTAAAGACCGGGGAGTCGTTGTCAAATGGAATCATTAAAAGATTTTAAATGCATAGATTATTTTTGCTTGCGACGTGTCTTACCACCCGCCCGGGGTACCCACATATTTACTATATTTTGGGTATGGGGGTTAAGTTAAAACTTTAAGGAAATGCAGTCGCATTTATCCAAAATAAGGGGAATCAATTTGTGTAAAAATCACTTCAGTAAACCTGGTCGGATTTCGATCCTTAATCTCTCCATGCTCACTAAAGCAGACCTGACTAGACTGGCGCCTCAAACAGTTAGTTCACCAATTCCTGTTCTTACATTATTTTGCGTGTTTGCTCAGATGGTTAAGGGATAGGGGGACATTAATAATAATATTTAGTACCGCGTCTTACTACCCATTCGGGTTATACGCTTTAAGTACTAATAACGCTAATGAATTAAAAATTGGGAAGGTTAAATTAGAGTAAGTGAACCCACATTTGCGTGGAGGGAGAGTGGAAAACCATTTAGGAAAAACCACCCCCAGTTAACCCGACTGAAATTCGAACCTCGATCTCCCCGTCCTCAGCAGTCGAGCTAATCACGACTTGCGCGTTAGCCAACTACGCCACCGAGGCGGGTTAGGGAGAGGGAAGCTTACAATTGCAGATATATGTTGAATAACAAATGTTAAAGTCTGATTAACTTAATGAAAATTAACTTAGAGAAACTTGCATTAGTGGTCATGAGGACAAAAGCGTCAGTATTGTCTTGTTTACTCCCGGTGTTGGGTAGGGCCAAGTTTAATTCTCGACTGGGTGTATCAAAATCGACTTGCCTTTAAATTGTTTTTCACTTTAGTTATTTCTGCATATATGGGTACAGATTCTCTAAATTATACCTTCCTCACTCCTAAACTAATAGTGTAGATTTGCGGGTAGCCCGAACGGGTTTTAAGGTGCATTGCAAACTGTGTTGTTAGATCATAATTTAACATTTATTTAATTAAAATTGAATCATAATTATTGTTTAGAGCCTTTATGGTGCATTTTAAATTTATAGTTTAGATGAGTTTAATGAGAATTAATTTAAAAATTACCATCAAAATTATAAATAATGAGGTATAATAACTCCGAAACTCTGTTCTAATTTATCACAGTGATATTGTGGTTAATTAGTTTGGGACCAATGAAACGTCAAATGCACCTTTTATTAATCTGTGCGTAGTGGCCTGCATCTGTACTCTACGTGGTTCATAGATCCTTCCGCACGCCACATAGTATCGATTAATTTAATCGTGTATATTAGTCGATTCATGTTGTATTCATTTCATGATAATATCATTTGTAGATCTATTTTATGAAAAAATGTTGTGAAAACCATTAGTCAACCTGCTGTATTTGTCAGAAATAGATGAGTATCGGTAGCACTTTGGTTGGCTCCGTTTGAGTGATTTCATTCATTAATAGGTGCTTAGAGAAAAGTCATTATTCATGACAAACTGTACTCAGGAAGGGAAAAAATAGGTACAATTCTAAGCCACCTCAGGTTGCACCGTGACATTAATATTCTCTAAATTAGAATTAGAATTTTATATATTATTATTATTATTATTAGCACCGCGT
>CABFOW010000276.1:234527-264732 GCA_902141385.1 Timema californicum
TTTTTAACAGATTCACAACATAATTATAAGATATTGGAGACTGTTTTAGTGATATTGAAGTTTCAAAACTGTAATTAACATAATAAATATAGCAGTATGTGGATATTTACTTTCAAGTAAAGTGACACCCTTAAAGAAAAACCAAACCATCATTCCAGGCTGTTGCCATATTCATTTGCATTGCTAAATATAGAGTGAGAAACTATTTGTGTTGGAACACCACATAACACCCGACTGGTATGTAAGCCCTAACCTCTCTCTCTCTCTCTCTCTCTCTCTCTAAAAAAAGCCGTGCCTGACGCCTTTTTCCGCTTGACCATAGGTGCGAAATCTCGAGAAAACTTACTCCTATCAGAGTAGAAAGAGGGTGATAAATCAAAATTAAAACGTTACGTAAACCGGTTTTCTTGACCAGCATTTTAACTCTGAACCCCCACCAACCGAGACCAATTGCAATAAATAGAAAGTGTTAGGGACAAGTTGAATTACTTGTTAGGGTTAACAACACACCTCACCGATGCATCGAAAGGGCGTTTACATATACGTTTTTTTTTATCAACCTACCTTTTTTTTTCAAAACTATGAGAACAGGTTAAAAACTGTACCGTATTTCCTTTTTCTCTGCCGCAAGGCTTGGTGACATAAACAATACGGTCTGTCACACGTGAATAGAATCGGTTCGGAGGAGAGGAAGAGGCGTATCCTGACCCGAAAATTTGGCACGGATCCTGGTGAGCCATCACACCACCCCCTTCTACTCACCCCAGAGCTGGAGGGCACGACCCCCAACCCCTTTCCCTGGGCACTCTATTGGGAGCAGTTGGTTCTGAATCATTGACCAACCAAATGACACACCCACACACACATACACATACGTTTCACTTGCCAATTGTGTTAACATAAACGTATTTTTTAAACTTTTGTGTGTGTATGTATGTATGCATGTTTTAACATTAATGGAAATAGTAAAAGTTTGATCTAGAAAAGTGTAGAACGAAGGGAAAACAAAATTCGAATATATATAATGAAATGCTAATGAAACCAATAGTAAATGGTTGTGAGTAAACTATTTTTCTTTAGTAATTCACAGACTATTTAGGGATTTTTGCAATCAACACTACTTAACTGTAGAATCGGAAATAGGAGGTTAAAACACAATTGTTGATAATATTTAGTTTGTAAGCTGTTGCTGTCTTTTGTCTTTAAAAGTCAAACTGAGAATATACAAACGATTATCATACTCGTTGTTATTTAGGGATGTGAAGAGAGAGAGAGAGTTTAACAATAAAAAAGGTTTAAAAAAAATAGTGTTGAGAAAGATATTTAGATCTAAGAGGTATCAATAAAAAGGATTAAGGATAAAGTTGTATCATGAGGAATTGTATAGGTTGTTTACAATCACAAACATCTTAAAGATAAATTGAAGGCGCTTAGGATAAGATGGGGTGGTCATATGGCACGTATGGATGATAACAGACGTGTACACAACATTTTAGTTGGGAAACCTGAATATGCAAGACCCCTTGGTTGAACGAGACGCCACTGAAAGGATAATGTTAAAATATACTTGAAGGATGTTCTGTGCCACTTTATGGAGTGAATAGAGGTGTCTCAAGATAGTGTTGACTGGCTAGATTACGTTCTGATGGTCATCAACTTTTAATAATGTTTAGCATCGCGTCTTACTACCCGTTCGGGTTATACGCTTTAAGTAATAATTACTCTAATGGATTAGGAATTGGGAAGGTTGAATTAGAGGAAGTGAACCCGCATTTGCGTGGAGAGAGAGAGAGAGTGGAAAACCATGTAGGAAAAGCCACCCCCAGTTCACCCCACCGAGATTCTAACCTCGATCTCCCCGTCCTCAGCAGTTGAGCTCAACACGACTAGCGCGTTAGCCAACTACGCCACTGAGGCGGGTATCAACTTTTAAATTACTTAAGACCAGAGATTTAGATACTCGCACTACTTTATTTAAATACACGGGTAATGAAGGGATACTATGAATTACATTACTTTTCATTCACTCAAAGAGAAGATAGTGGCAACTTCTTTTGGGAAAACAACACTATCTCAACAGCAATTTTGATGACATCCACGATTGCACCAGAGTGGACAGACAATCTCGACCTATCACAAGAGAGTAGTTTGAATTTTGGCTTTCTGGCTGGCTGGACAATGCAACCTCTCCATACTAAGGAAAAGCTGTATTTATCTTAGAACGAAAACTAAGTGCAAAATTGGCTCTTTCCGTTTTGGTTTCATTGTCCAATCCAGTAAGCAAATCTAAAATAAAATAAATATATTCATTTCCAAACTGCACGAAGGGCTTAAATATTCTAAAATGCAAATGAATGATTAAAAACTGTATTATAATTCCCGAATTTAAATATAAAATGCAAATAAAATATTAAAACTCCAGTCTCATCCTTACTTATCGAAACCACATAGGGTTTGAAAGTTGGGCCATTACAGTTTAAGTTGGGCTTTAACTCCGTTATAGAAAGTCTGAGTCAGGTGTATGAGCCATGTGGTAACACACGTCAAATCACAGGACATTTTGTTAGGATGATTCTTTTCTGATACTACCTGTTTGTATTTCTGTCAGATTACTGGATTATTACACGACTTTAAATGTATGCAATATATACGTGTCACCTAAGCTGCAATGGAACTTGAGCTAAGCTTAGTATTTTTGCAGATTTTTAAATCAATTTTTGTGGATACAGTGATTAAAATAATTCTTGCAGGGTAGATGCATTTAGTTTAATTTTATTTAGTAATCTCAACCATTCTTGATTATTGATGATAATTTTTCATCTTGATTTAAAAATTTTCTCATCAAATACCAATACGATCTCGATAGAAACTTCCTAACTTGTCATATTATAAGATAACTATCAAACCTGGCCGAAAATTTAGCAACATTTCGGTAAAAATAGAAAAATGTAAACCTGGGAAGAGGGGCTAGAATGAAGTGGACATTTTTCCGTAGATGCATCTGGGGGGAGTAGGGGCCAGAAAGTGTTAATGGGACAATTTTTTTGAATAAGTTATCAATAATTACTCTCCACCCGAAGATGGGCCTTATAGCCCTATTGATTTTGGAGATGTTTGGTTGGGGGAGGTGCTTCGTCACTCGATCCACACTCATCCTCAACATGCCCAATCCAACGTAAGACGCTGAATTCACATTGATCTTTTAGATTCTCTTTCAAACCAAACTCATTCAGCACCCATTCATTACTGATTCTGTCCATACAAGTTTTTACACATACATTTCTTAGATATGTAATTCCAACTATATTCACTTTGCTCTTGTGTTTCTCCTGACAAATCCACGATTAATATCCATATAATTATATTTGCGTTAACACAATTTATATACCACGAGGAAAGATGTCTGTCCGAATATTGCATTGGCTTGAATATATAAAGTATTCAGTAAAAATTGTTGCACATCCTCAGGTTAGAAAATGTCTATTACCGTCCTTATTTATCATTGCATACTCTTAAAATAGATCAGTATTGGTTCCGACAAGAATATATGCATTCGTATTTAAGAGAAAGATCCTAAACACTCTTTACAGAAGAATTCCTATCAATATCGATAACATAGAGAATTTGTTGACACGATTTGGAGGGGGTTGTTTCTGCAACCCCACGTTGCTCAGGGATGAATAGACCAATCGGAAGCTAGCCCACCGAAGGCTATCTTCAAACACCGTGCTAAGGTTATGTTATGGCCACCTTAACTACGAAAATATTGCCAGTATGCATGTCACGTTAGTTTAAAGAGTGCATTTTATCTGTTAAATTTTCTCACAGTACTAATGTGTAATAATACAATTTGAAATAATATTAACTTCCATGTTTCTGTAGAGTACGACGTATTTAAGATTTTATCAGAACGAATGTTTGTCGCAATGATAGTAAAGAAGAATGTAAGTAGGTGAAGAAACTTCAATAGTTCACCTTTTATTTAAGAGGGTAGTTTATGATCGCAAGGAGAAAACTATACTAAAGATTTGTGAAAGCCTTTGGGAGAAGCATAATTTTAAATTCTTGAGTTCAAAACCCTATATCTTAACAGAAATAAAGGCCCGCCCCAGCTACAAAAGAGATTTTATGTTCTTTTCAATAGATTTATGCTTCTCTTGGGAGTATCAAATCTTCGAACTCGAGATTTCTACCTGGTTCCACTTCACTAAGCCAATATCTTTTTTTTTTTTTACTCTTTACTACCAATATCTCTCTTTAGTTATCTTTCTATTAAAAAGATAGGACTGTGTATATAGCCTTTCTACTATTGCTAACACCTCTGTCGTATCTAAGATTGTTTGTAATTTTACTTGTTAATATAAACTAAATTCTGCAAAATATTTATCAACACTAATGGTACACTCTTTCCTAATAACATTTAGGAGTTAAGAAAAGAAGCGGGAGGTAGGGTCAATATTTTACAGTTTAATAATACAACTTTTTTTTCTATGTACAACAAATAAAATCTGATTTTATTAGATGATTTTGTACACACATTGATATCAAAAGTTTTTGAATATTTGTTATGGCCATATTGGTATTTGAGCCATACATGGTTTAAAAAGGTTTTTTATTTTTTTAGCGTATGATATATTTGACCTTGAGAGATGCATTTTCTAGTTCGGTCTCGGTTTATGTAGACTTTTATACACTCTATGGTAACAAAACGTTACCGAGTATTTACCTTGGAGGTTGTCTACACGTTATATCCGCAATGATATCACGTGATAATAGTGATTACGAAGGTGAAGAGCCAATGCGTATATTAAACCTAACTTTAACCTATTTAACCAGACACTGGTGACCATAGGAACAAACTTACGGGGAAAATACCTATGGTACCGGCTAGAATCGATTCTGGGATCTTTAGATCAGTAGCCAGGGGTACTGACCACTCGACAAAAGAAATTACGAAATGTTTTTCATTTTATGATAATATGCTCACTACAAACATTCAATGATTGTTGATAATGCAATGAGTAAAACATTACACTAAAGCTATCTAACGAACTAATATGTAAATAATGTTTTTTGTCAAAAAAACTAAAATATAACCGTAACATGCATTATCTCCCTTCCTGCCTTAAATTTTATTGGAGGGCTTGGAACATATGC
Source organism: Timema californicum (assembly GCA_902141385.1). NCBI lineage: Eukaryota > Metazoa > Arthropoda > Insecta > Phasmatodea > Timematidae > Timema > Timema californicum. The sequence continues at coordinate 239,685 of CABFOW010000276.1, forward strand.
TCTGGATATAATCGACTAGATGGTGGATGGTTCGGACAATCAGATTTGTAGAGCGAGGACGTTGTCTTACAACTATGTTCTTATTATCGCGTCTTACTACCCATTCGGGTTGTACGCACTTACGTTATTGTGTAATGGTAGGGTGGTTGTGAGATGAAATGGAGGATCTACAGTTTAACATGGGATCCGAACCACGGTGGAGGCCTGGCATTCCTCACATTCACAAGTTGTAGATTAACATACGTCTTGTCAGAGGTGATGGAAGGGTTTGGCAATCTGATAAATATGTGCCGGGACCTAGGATTGAACCCCGGACCCCTAGCACAGAAGTCTGACACCTTACCCCTAGACCACAAGGTCACCTCTAACAACTATGAAAGTTACCATAGCTTCCATGTATTTATACGTCCATCCATGCTATTTGCAACTGCCAGTTTTAATAGATATTATCCATACATATTAAATAGTAATATTAACCAGTAAACCAGTGCGAAACTTACGCACACTCAAACTNTAAAAAAAGGTTTAGACTTTTGTTGGGTTGTTGAAGTTAAATACTCAGCGAAGTGTATACACAAAATATCAAAGAGTTTATTAATGTGAACGTTTCTACAATTTACAATACCTCTTTGTATGCATTCTCACATCAAATATTGTAATCATCTTGAGTTTTTTGTTTGTCATTTTCGGTAATTGATACAAAAATATTGTTAGGTCTAGGACTGTTGATAGGGCTACATAGAGTTGTCCGTGAGTAAATACAGCGTTTGTCAAGGACAATCCAGCTGTTTGAAGCATCTGTCCCTGAGACTTATTGATAGCCATTGCAAAGGCAACAGAAATAATATATAGGTGTTTCTTTTAACTTAAATTCTAAACAAACAATGTGTTTTAACGTAAACTGAATATGCTATGTCAGAAGTAGGTAAAACATCCTATCCACTGATACCTTATTCATCGCTGTAGTCTTTGTATTAGTTGATAAAAACTGATGTCGACAACAGAAATATACCTTTTTCATCGCTGTAGGCTTTGTATTAGTTGATAAAAACTGATGTCGACAACAGAAATATACCTTATTCATCGCTGTAGGCTTTGTATTAGTTGATAAAAACGGATGTCGACAACAGAAATATACCTTATTAATCGCTGTAGGCTTTGTATCAGTTGATAAAAAGGGACGTTGACAACAGAAATAATAAACGAGTTAATAATATAGTAAAATATTATCAATGTAAACTGATAAAAATGTGTTTTTATTTGGTAAAATATCGTTCCTACTCTCGACCCACTACACATCGCATGTAGATGGAGCAGTTATGGTGGGATCCATATAACCATCCACCCAGGGTAGACCCTCACAAAATTACCATGATATTACATTCTTCAATGGAGACGAAATGGACATGAAATTGAAATTTTATTGTGGTCTAAAAGCTTAAAGACACACTCAATATTAAGGGAACATTTCAATAATTGAGCTCCATTTTCACATTTAACTGGTATATACATTTATTTTAAGCGTATTTTAGTGAAGATTTGCAGGTTCGATTCCTGTATCAAAGTGTTATTTTTCAAATCCACTTTCTGACACTTTAGACAAGTCCGTAGCGTGACTGTCTACTGAACTATGGGTCCCGGGTTTGATTCCTGTCATAGTCGAAAATTTTATCATAGGTGAAATGTGGGTTTACCCTTTTTCAGTTAAGAATTAACGGCAGGGAGGCTGAATGTTGTGTCGTTTCTAGATTCTGTTGATTTTTAAGTAATACACTAATATAATCAGTCATCTCAGAAAATCAACGTTATATATCTTTAAAAAATGTAAAAAATTAAATTCCCGAATAAAATTAAATTGTAAGCTGATTAATTATATATATAATTTCTTAGCACTAATTAAGGTGTTTCATGACCGATTAACCGTGATACTAGATACCATATCACGCTAAAACCATAAACTAATCCAAGTGTGATTTGATGCATTCTTCAGTTGACACTAATGATTGGAATGGTGATAAGCTATTGTCTTTTATTTCTGTTTTAAAATTATATTCTTTGTCTCAATTTAAAAAAAAATTAGAACACACATAACCACACCAAGTTGCGAAATTTGATTCAAAGTTTGCTGCTATCCGTGGGTGTATTATTTAATTGACTCAATCTATCAAATTACGTGACATGTAAATAATAATATAATGTGTTTATCTTTTCTTATTCTTTAGTGCAATACGTCAAATCACATATTTGTATTATGTTGCCTATACAAATAAAACTATTCTGTTTTTATATACAAATGTCATTTTATCAATATATTAGTTTACAAAATTTAATCAAGCGATTGTTTTTCTTAGGAAAATTATAAGTAATTTAGGATGTTATAATTATGTTTTTAAGAATTATTTAATATTAATTTAAAAGTACACTTGATATTGATAATGATTAATAAATAAAGATATGACTAGATTACTAAACCATTTGTCAGTCATACTACCGTCCTTGAATAAACTGCCTACTCTTTAATTATTTATTTCTACTTATAACAATTTTTTTGATCAAAAATAGGTAAGATATAGAAAAAACAGAGGCAATTTGCATTAAACTCTTAAAACCTATTTTAACAACTAAACTAAACAAATTTTTATAAATTACATTACGTATCTATAAATATGATTGTCATTTTTGAACACTACATAATATTCCTGTTGGAAAATTAAATCTTTAATTAAGAAAAGTGTGAATAAAATGTTCAAAGATTTAATCCGTGGCAGTTAGGTAAAAATCCTACCTAGAACTGTCCCCGAGGGATGGGCAATAAATAGCTTTACTTTATACTGCACACTTACATAGCTTGTATTAGGCCTACAGCCATTAACTGTAAGGCATCTTAGTTTTATAATATTGTCTACGCCACATAGAATGGCAAAGAACGGATTTTCAGTAAATCGAATAGAAATTTTATTTAAAAAAAAACTCCTAACTGTCTTAAGAGGTTTATAAAGTTTTTTTTTTTACAGCGAGTCCTATTACCTGTCTAGGGAATCCGAATTTTACTACTAGACTGCCATTATGGGGAGATCGAGGTTAGAAACCTGGTCGGTTGTACTGTGGTTAGTTTTGCCTAAATACTTATCCAATCTAACCCATGCAGATTCTTGTACATTTCATCTAAATTAAACACTTATCATCTCTACCAAATAAGTGTAATTAATACATAGGCGTATAGCACGAATGGGTGGTAAGATGTGGTTCTATAAAAAAAAAACTACCCTGATAGGGTAGGGAGGACAGAGGTTGAATTTAAAGACAATATAACCTCATTTGAATGAGGGTGTAGAGTGAAAACATTTAAATTTTAAAAATATGCAAGTTTGCTGTTCAGGAATTTTATTCCTGAGTTACACTTTAACGTGCCAACAACACCAAATTAGCCTGTCATTAGTCCGCGTGCCCATCAATGCAATTAGATAATTTACTAAACTGCAACAAAACTTAACTATTTATCCTTCACTAACCACAGAATGAACTAGAAAAAATGGCCTAGATGATTTTTCATCTAGTTCACCAAACATTTTAAATACAGTGCAACTTAGGAATAGCTATCTAAATAATGACCCGACCATTATTTTTAATATATGTTCAGTATTTTTCGGACCGTGTAAAAAAAATGGCCAAACAAATGGGAAAAGATTGTTTTCAAAATGGATATCTGGGAATAATTTTTCATGATAAATAAGAATACCCTTTATCTTCTTCAAATTTCAAATAATTTTACGGTAGCTTACAAAAAACTTATTTAAAAAAAATTTAACTTTACAAAAGATATTTGAACAGTTCGTTTTAAAATTTATTTATAAAGAATGTTAATTGTAGTAAGATGATGTGTATGTTTTTTTATGGGAACAACTTACTTAAGGGTAGTTTACCGTAAACCTTATTTTTGAAAAGTTTTTTCCGATATGATAAGTTTGTGCGATTGTGTCGTACTATTTATTTGTAAAATGCTATGTAGTTTCATAAAGAATTTGTAATTTTTATTTTCGTGCTATCTTACAGGTAGAGAAAGTATTGTGATCGTCAAAAAAATCATACTGGAGATTTTGACGAATCTTGACGTTTCATGACCCCCTGAATCCGAAAAGGTGGTTTTTGAATTGCCGTTTGTCTGTGTATCTGTCTGTCTGTACCTCCAACTAGAGCCTAAACTATTTTACCCCTCGGGTAAAAACTTGGTATCTAGGGTGTTCCTATGGTTGTCCTGAGAGGTTTTTGGAATTGGATATCTAACCCTAAAATTAAGGGTAGTTTATTGAAGGGAAAAAGAGAAAAAGTCTATTTTCTCAAAATCGGCTCTAGCTATTTTGATTAAATTTCATTTCTAAACATTAAAAAATATTCCAAACAAAATGGCTACTCTCAATATTTCTTCAAAATGACTTTAAGGGCTCCGGTCTGATACGTAAATTCTCATTTTGTATCATATCTCCGAAACTAGTTGAGATACTAAATAACTTATCATTGAAAAATTGTAGTACTATTAAAAATAAAAATCTTTTAAATGGAATATATTTTTATAAAACCAACAGTTTCTTAGATATTGGTAAATATATTAATACAGTTCTGTGAGCTTTAGTTGTAAAGAGATACTACTTGAGTTTTAACGAAATAATTCTCCAATGCCATAGAGTTATTAAATATAAGTAAGCCTCAAACAGTTTAATTTTTCTTAAATCTTTAAGGAAAATTTTTGTACAACAATGATCTCGTTCATTTTAGACTCAATAGTCAATATTTAATTATTTTATTGTTCTAAATTTATAAATGAGGAATTTAATAGCAATGCGATGACATGAAGATTTTCAATACATAATAAATTGTCGAAAATTTTAACCGGGAGTCGAAATTTAATACGAAGTGTTGACCCTTGACCCAATATTGATATTTTTTTATCGGTTCAAACATACAAATGAGGAAATTATTTCTTTAAAAATAAAATTATAAAATTTAAAACCATGACTCAAAAAAATGTTTTACACAAGGATAGTGCAATTTATTCTTGGGTTTGTTAGTGTTTTTTGTGTTGATTAACATATTTTACGTGTTCTGAGTAAATATTTCCATTTTTAAACAACAGAGCGAGAAAGTCCGTGAAGATATCCGTACCACTTGTTTTTAAAGCCATTGTTGTGTTATTTTATGGGGCAATGTAAATATATTTCATAGTTATATTTTATTGTATGTTTTTATTTAGCTTTTATCTGAGATTTATTCCAATCTTATCTTTTTTTTCTGTAAATGGTTGTCTAATAATTAAACATTAAAACAACTATTAAAATATATATATATTACGTGTACAGCATTTTATATTAAAACAATATGTATAAAATAAATAACACAACCCTCTATATTTTAAAACTGCAAGTTTCTTAACAATGAAGTAGCGTGATAAGATGAGGGCTAAGTGTGGGGGAGGGGTGAAGGGAATGAAACCAAACCAAGTTCTTCCATTGCCTGGAGGCAACATTGTTTATGTACCTTCTTTGTTAGCAATACATTTCAGATAATGTACTAACGCTGTGTATAAAATACTTTATTCCCCCGAAGCCTCCAGGTTCATCGATAAAGAAACATTGGTTTTCCAAAGCGTCCAGATAAATGTTATTTATTACTTCGATAATAACACCAATGGCCTTATTTCAAATATAATTGATTATGGTTGAATAATAGAATAAATGGTACTACGCAATCGTGCAAACTTCTCTAAAGGTTATTATAGAGTTTGGGAGAAAAAATTTATATTCGTTTATCAGTTAACTAATCTTTTGTAAACATTATTTTAGGAAATTAAACATTCAATTTTATTTATCTTTCAAAACACTCCACTTATACTTATAACAAAAAAAGTCGTTATAGTTAGTTTTTACAAAAATACAATAATCATTTATCGGTAAACCACCATTATATGAAGTTGTTCATGTTGTAAAACAATCTTCATATATATATATACTAGCAGCCCATCCCGGCTTCGCACGGGCATAATAATATAATAAAAGAAAATACACAATGTTTTACAGTGAGTTTATAAAAAAAATAACATTCATTGAAAACAAAAAACTAAGATATTAATTTTTTTTTTGTGAATATATTTTCTTAAACTTTTTTTTGTATTTACATTGTTTTTTATATTTTATTTGTTTTTTATTATTTTCTTATATATTATTTTTCACTTTTTTTTTCATTTTTCAATATTTTTTTAATTTATACTTATACTAATTGTTAAAAGGTCATAACCGCAAAACAAAAGCCATTTAATTTATTGAGTAAGAGCCTCCCTGTAAACAATATTTGATGTGGTTTTATTTTGTGGCAGCAAAATAAATTGATTTTCAGGGGCTCCAACCCGCGATAGGCCAACGTATAATTGACCATGAGTAAAACATTTATTTCGCAGATCGATCCCAACTAATTCGAAGGTTTGACCTTGGGACTTGTTAATTGTTAATGCGAAAGATGTTTTTACCGGAAATTGAAGCCGTTTAAATGGGATTGGCAAATCACTTGGGATCATCGGTATCCTCGGTATATGAGCTAGTTGACCAGCTGCTGGACCGGTCATAATAGTCGCTACAATTAAATTTTCCTTTAACTCCTTAATAAGCAACCTCGTCCCATTGCACATGCTTGGAGGGCTTAAATTTCTCAAAAGCATGATTGGAATTCCAATTTTTAACTTCANTCCGTCAGTGCTCACTACAGACAGACACCGGTGTTCCGTCAGTGCTCACTACAGACAGACACCGGTGTTCCGTCAGTGCTCACTACAGACAGACACCGGTGTTCCGTCAGTGCTCACTACAGACAGACACCGGTGTTCCGTCAGTGCTCACTACAGACAGACACCGGTGTTCCGTCAGTGCTCACTACAGACAGACACCGGTGTTCCGTCAGTGCTCACTACAGACAGACACCGGTGTTCCGTCAGTGCTCACTACAGACAGACACCGGTGTTCCGTCAGTGCTCACTACAGACAGACACCGGTGTTCCGTCAGTGCTCACTACAGACAGACACCGGTGTTCCGTCAGTGCTCACTACAGACAGACACCGGTGTTCCGTCAGTGCTCACTACAGACAGACACCGGTGTTCCGTCAGTGCTCACTACAGACAGACACCGGTGTTCCGTCAGTGCTCACTACAGACAGACACCGGTGTTCCGTCAGTGCTCACTACAGACAGACACCGGTGTTCCGTCAGTGCTCACTACAGACAGACACCGGTGTTCCGTCAGTGCTCACTACAGACAGACACCGGTGTTCCGTCAGTGCTCACTACAGACAGACACCGGTGTTCCGTCAGTGCTCACTACAGACAGACACCGGTGTTCCGTCAGTGCTCACTACAGACAGACACCGGTGTTCCGTCAGTGCTCACTACAGACAGACACCGGTGTTCCGTCAGTGCTCACTACAGACAGACACCGGTGTTCCGTCAGTGCTCACTACAGACAGACACCGGTGTTCCGTCAGTGCTCACTACAGACAGACACCGGTGTTCCGTCAGTGCTCACTACAGACAGACACCGGTGTTCCGTCAGTGCTCACTACAGACAGACACCGGTGTTCCGTCAGTGCTCACTACAGACAGACACCGGTGTTCCGTCAGTGCTCACTACAGACAGACACCGGTGTTCCGTCAGTGCTCACTACAGACAGACACCGGTGTTCCGTCAGTGCTCACTACAGACAGACACCGGTGTTCCGTCAGTGCTCACTACAGACAGACACCGGTGTTCCGTCAGTGCTCACTACAGACAGACACCGGTGTTCCGTCAGTGCTCACTACAGACAGACACCGGTGTTCCGTCAGTGCTCACTACAGACAGACACCGGTGTTCCGTCAGTGCTCACTACAGACAGACACCGGTGTTCCGTCAGTGCTCACTACAGACAGACACCGGTGTTCCGTCAGTGCTCACTACAGACAGACACCGGTGTTCCGTCAGTGCTCACTACAGACAGACACCGGTGTTCCGTCAGTGCTCACTACAGACAGACACCGGTGTTCCGTCAGTGCTCACTACAGACAGACACCGGTGTTCCGTCAGTGCTCACTACAGACAGACACCGGTGTTCCGTCAGTGCTCACTACAGACAGACACCGGTGTTCCGTCAGTGCTCACTACAGACAGACACCGGTGTTCCGTCAGTGCTCACTACAGACAGACACCGGTGTTCCGTCAGTGCTCACTACAGACAGACACCGGTGTTCCGTCAGTGCTCACTACAGACAGACACCGGTGTTCCGTCAGTGCTCACTACAGACAGACACCGGTGTTCCGTCAGTGCTCACTACAGACAGACACCGGTGTTCCGTCAGTGCTCACTACAGACAGACACCGGTGTTCCGTCAGTGCTCACTACAGACAGACACCGGTGTTCCGTCAGTGCTCACTACAGACAGACACCGGTGTTCCGTCAGTGCTCACTACAGACAGACACCGGTGTTCCGTCAGTGCTCACTACAGACAGACACCGGTGTTCCGTCAGTGCTCACTACAGACAGACACCGGTGTTCCGTCAGTGCTCACTACAGACAGACACCGGTGTTCCGTCAGTGCTCACTACAGACAGACACCGGTGTTCCGTCAGTGCTCACTACAGACAGACACCGGTGTTCCGTCAGTGCTCACTACAGACAGACACCGGTGTTCCGTCAGTGCTCACTACAGACAGACACCGGTGTTCCGTCAGTGCTCACTACAGACAGACACCGGTGTTCCGTCAGTGCTCACTACAGACAGACACCGGTGTTCCGTCAGTGCTCACTACAGACAGACACCGGTGTTCCGTCAGTGCTCACTACAGACAGACACCGGTGTTCCGTCAGTGCTCACTACAGACAGACACCGGTGTTCCGTCAGTGCTCACTACAGACAGACACCGGTGTTCCGTCAGTGCTCACTACAGACAGACACCGGTGTTCCGTCAGTGCTCACTACAGACAGACACCGGTGTTCCGTCAGTGCTCACTACAGACAGACACCGGTGTTCCGTCAGTGCTCACTACAGACAGACACCGGTGTTCCGTCAGTGCTCACTACAGACAGACACCGGTGTTCCGTCAGTGCTCACTACAGACAGACACCGGTGTTCCGTCAGTGCTCACTACAGACAGACACCGGTGTTCCGTCAGTGCTCACTACAGACAGACACCGGTGTTCCGTCAGTGCTCACTACAGACAGACACCGGTGTTCCGTCAGTGCTCACTACAGACAGACACCGGTGTTCCGTCAGTGCTCACTACAGACAGACACCGGTGTTCCGTCAGTGCTCACTACAGACAGACACCGGTGTTCCGTCAGTGCTCACTACAGACAGACACCGGTGTTCCGTCAGTGCTCACTACAGACAGACACCGGTGTTCCGTCAGTGCTCACTACAGACAGACACCGGTGTTCCGTCAGTGCTCACTACAGACAGACACCGGTGTTCCGTCAGTGCTCACTACAGACAGACACCGGTGTTCCGTCAGTGCTCACTACAGACAGACACCGGTGTTCCGTCAGTGCTCACTACAGACAGACACCGGTGTTCCGTCAGTGCTCACTACAGACAGACACCGGTGTTCCGTCAGTGCTCACTACAGACAGACACCGGTGTTCCGTCAGTGCTCACTACAGACAGACACCGGTGTTCCGTCAGTGCTCACTACAGACAGACACCGGTGTTCCGTCAGTGCTCACTACAGACAGACACCGGTGTTCCGTCAGTGCTCACTACAGACAGACACCGGTGTTCCGTCAGTGCTCACTACAGACAGACACCGGTGTTCCGTCAGTGCTCACTACAGACAGACACCGGTGTTCCGTCAGTGCTCACTACAGACAGACACCGGTGTTCCGTCAGTGCTCACTACAGACAGACACCGGTGTTCCGTCAGTGCTCACTACAGACAGACACCGGTGTTCCGTCAGTGCTCACTACAGACAGACACCGGTGTTCCGTCAGTGCTCACTACAGACAGACACCGGTGTTCCGTCAGTGCTCACTACAGACAGACACCGGTGTTCCGTCAGTGCTCACTACAGACAGACACCGGTGTTCCGTCAGTGCTCACTACAGACAGACACCGGTGTTCCGTCAGTGCTCACTACAGACAGACACCGGTGTTCCGTCAGTGCTCACTACAGACAGACACCGGTGTTCCGTCAGTGCTCACTACAGACAGACACCGGTGTTCCGTCAGTGCTCACTACAGACAGACACCGGTGTTCCGTCAGTGCTCACTACAGACAGACACCGGTGTTCCGTCAGTGCTCACTACAGACAGACACCGGTGTTCCGTCAGTGCTCACTACAGACAGACACCGGTGTTCCGTCAGTGCTCACTACAGACAGACACCGGTGTTCCGTCAGTGCTCACTACAGACAGACACCGGTGTTCCGTCAGTGCTCACTACAGACAGACACCGGTGTTCCGTCAGTGCTCACTACAGACAGACACCGGTGTTCCGTCAGTGCTCACTACAGACAGACACAGGTGTTCCAGATAAGACTCAGCAGACCTTGAGTTAATACGCATACAATCATTAAGATAATAGAGAGGGCCTGAGGAAGGAACAGTTTTGGTGGAAATGCACTCTCAATTGCGTGAAGGTAGAACCACCCTCCATACATCCAACTGAGACTTTAAACCCGATCTACTATCAACGGTAATCCAGTATAGCACGAGGGTGACGTGTTATACCATGCAGCGGAGCCTACCACGAGTTGGGAAGGGGGAGGGCGGGAATAATGGTACCAAGCCCGGGCCCAAGATACAGAACAAATTTGAACCGGCTTCGGTGGCCAAATGGTCTAATGTGCTACTCTCATATTAGACTAGACTGCCATTGACGGAAAGATCGAGGTTCAAATATCGGTGGTTTTTGCTAAATGGTTTTCCACTCCCTCTTTCCACGCAAACTCGGGTACACTTCCTATGAATATAGCCTTCCTCATTCCTAGAATCATTAGATTAATTAGTACATAAGCGTGTAACCCAAAAGGGTAGTAAGATATAGTGATAAGAAAAAATAATTAATTAGTTTATTAAATAAAATGAAAGATAAATGAATTGATAAAATGCCTATCCATAATAAAGAGGGGCAGATGCCTATACATAATATAGAGGGGTGGATGCTTATGCATAATAAAGAGGAGTAGATGCCTATGCATAATAAATAGGAGCGGATGCCTATGCATAATAAAGAGGGGCGGATGCCTATCCATAATAAAGAGGGGCGGATGCCCATGCATAATAAATAGGAGCGGATGCCCATGCATAATAAATAGGAGCGGATGCCTATGCATAATAAAGAGGAGTGGATTCCTATCCATAATTAAGAGGGGCGGATGCCCAGTCCACAACTTTGTTTCCTGCGGAGGAACATCCTGTCATTTGCCAAAAGAGGATAATTTGCTTGGTATAGTACTGTGTTTGGAAGTTTCAAGGTGTTTATTATTTTGTACGTAAATATAATTTGGCCTTTAAAAAGAGTCGGGTAGTGACTAAAGTTCCATTCAAATATAACTATTTTATCATGGGCGTAGAATTTTTCGTATTCAGTTACGGATTAATATGCGTAATTTGTTTTTATTTTGTAAAAGTGACACAGGATTTAAAAAAACGTACACATTTAAATCAAGCAGTGGTGACATAACAGGAGCGAGGCGGTGGGGTCTATCATACTTTGAGAAATATGTTGTGTCCCCTTCCTCTGATTGAAACAAACGCACCCCTTTTAAGATTCATTTGCCTCCCCTTTGATATTAATGACTATCAAGTTGAAAAATGGTATTGTATTATACTCCAAATAGCTTCTAGAGGCATTCAATTTTCAAAATTTTGGCATGTAAGGAAAATAACAAATAGTGATAAGAGACAGTTGATTAAGTAAAAAAAAGACGAATACCAGTATAAAAAGCTTCTAGAGGCATCCATTTTCAAAAATTTGCGGGGTAGTATGATACACATTTACACACGAGAACCCAAATGGACTTTTGAGGCATCCAATCATTAAAATTTCTTGGGGAAAACAATTTCAAAAAATATCTAACTTTCCAAAATTTGCTGGAAGAGGCCCACTCAAAATATCGTTTGGATACATCCCAATTTCCGAAAAAAAAATTAAGGTGAAAACCTCTCCAAGTATCAACTATAGACATCCATTTTTACAAAATATGACGAGAGAAGACTTTAAATAGCTTATAATGAAGTTTATTTTTTTTATATATATAATTCAGATGAGGGCTACCCCAAACATTTTTTGGGAGATTCCTATTTTCAAACCTTTACCTGGGGTCTACAAATTCTCCCTTTAGCGTCAAAACTCCTCAAAACCCCTTTTTATTTACTAAGATAATTAATAATAGACCTACCCTCCTCCCTAGACAAATAATGTTTCGCCACTGCTGAAGCAGAGTAGAACAAAGTTTGGGGGGCGGGAAGGTTGTGTGTGTGTGGGGGGAAGGGGGGCGGAGACTCTGCCCATGGTTCCGAACCTGGGAGACCTAGCACTGTTAGCAGTGTTGTTCTAGGTAAGGAAGGAGCATTATTAATTATTTTAATCAGTCAATAAGTTTTAAATTATAAAAAATAAAGTTTCCGAAAGACAATTAATATATTTATCTTATAAACGCAAATTTAAATAGTCGTACACGGTTAATATAACAAACATTATATTAGTCTTAGTTTTTACTTTATATTGACCTCTCTGAAAGAGAAGTATTGTGATCTCCAAAACTATTATAATTGAGATTCTTGAAAATATGAACTTTTCATGAATACCCTAAATTGAATAAAAATGTCTTCGTGAGTTCATCTTTCTTATCGGTCTGTATCTTGGACTAGAGCCGAAACCATTTTACTGATTGGGCTTAAATCTGGTATCTAGAGTTTTAATAAGTTTTCCTTGAGAGATTTTTAGAATTATATATCTAACCCAAAAACTAGGGATAGTTTAGTCTAGGGTAAAAAGAGTAAATATCGATTTTCTTGAAATCCGCTTCAACTACTTTGATTCAATTATGTATCTAAACATGGTTTTTACATTAAAAACAGAATGACAACTCTTATTTTCCCCTGGAAATGATTTTTAGCTTATGTTACATTAGTGAAAATATCCAATTTGGATCGTATCTGGCAACTATTTGAAATATGAAATAACTTATCTATGCAAGGTTGTAGTATTATCAAATATAAAAAAACATTTGAGATTTGTCTTTATAAAACCAGTAGTCTGAGCCATCAGAAAAAAAATATTTTATTGATCACTTAAAATTTGAAATTGATTATTATGCTCTTTGGTGGAGTATTTCTGCAACATTGTATATTATCACGTATCACAAATCTCAAGAGTTTTTAGAAAATTTATCTATTTCAAGATGAAAGAGAAATAAATTCTGTGAGGTGCATTTTACCATTTATTATCATATAATTTTTGCCTTTAAATATTATTAAAATTAATTTAAAAAAATAATTGAAGTGTATGGGGTCTACTTTCTTTTATTTTCCCTCCCTTTTATTGTTTGAGTCGAGTATCGTACCTGGCCACAAGTTAACAAGAAGTGACTTAATAAGCGGCCCCATCCCAACAATCCCGGCTGCCACAAGTTTCGCTTCAAGACATACTTCTATAATATAAGAAGTCAATTAAAAATTTCTACTCTCACAACTTCACCGTGTTCTCGCTTTCTTTCTTCTCCCCTTTCTATCTCGTCCATCTTTCTTACCACCATTTTTTTATTTTTTACTTCTCTACCTTTTCCTTCATCACCTATGCAATATCCAATATCCGTGAATGTCGACTATTATCTATATTATACAAAACAACGTCTTCATAATAAAGTTTTGTTAATTCATTTTTTTTTTGCTCCATCTGAAAAGTTTTGAAAATATTAAATGGAAATATTCCATAACTTTTTTTTATCTAATTTTTTCTCTTGCCGTAGATTTTTCTAAGCTAAAAAAAACCCTAAGAAACTCTTCCCTCTCTTTGTGTTTAATTATTCTTTTACTTTTAAGTTTCCCAAAATGGTGCTTTTATCAGTGCCATGGTTTCGACTGGCGTTCTGAGGGAGTTTAAGGCCTATTCTACGCTAGAAGTTAAAACGCTAGCAACTGCGCCTTTGAATGAAACCCTTGTTATCAAGTAAGAAGATAAGTCTTCATCTAGACCAGCGTTTTGACCGCTACCTCAGGAGGCGTTAAAACCGCCTAGCGGTAAAAACGCGAATCAAACTACACCAGGCGTTAACAGAGAGTTGTGCCTCAATGTCACGAGTCTTTCAGCAGGAACAATAAATACTCTTCTTCAAGATGGTGTCACGTTTTGCAATATTTCCATTCTCTAAACCAAGAAGTTCATCAAATGAAACCACAGACATTCTATAGTACTAAAATAACTTCTCTGGGTACATTCTGTGATTCACAAACATAATATGAAACTGTCCTGTTGAGAGACGGTTCGATAATGTGGGGAGAGTCCACCAACGTCTCTTTTGGCGAGGTTTTATTTTTGCGAGTTTTCTCCAACAAAATAAGTCCCGCAATACAGCCGGCCTGTACAATGTCTACTTTTAAACCATTCTGAGCAACAACCGTGGCATTTAAACCGCTAGTGTAGAATCAGTAGCGTTATGGTAGCTGTTTAACAGTCGCGTTTTGACAGTCAGGAGTAGATTAAAGAGTTTGGGGCGTAAGCTAGCGACCAAACCGCCGCGTTTTAACTTTTAGTGTATAATAGGCCTAAGAATCGATTCGAATCCCAGCTGGTTGCAGATTACTTGGGGTGGTTTGCAATATCTTGACTTTAGATTTTGTTTTAGAATCCTTTATCCAGGCGATTGCTAGGGCATTTAAGAATTTATATTCTTAGTCAGGTTCCATTTTTTTTTTTGTAATACATGTATGTATTGAAGGTAAAAGTTGACTTGTAGCACTGGATAAACCGTTTCTATGGTAACATGGTAAAAGGCAACATTCTCACAATATATTATACTGCCAATGGCGGAGAGGTCGGTGTTTGTCTCACAGTTGGTTGTACTGGGGATGTTGTTTACTGAACTGTTCCGGTATATTATACTACTATAAAGTCACATGGCTGACTCACTCACTGACATTAATGTTTACCCACTTCCAGATGAGCTAGAAACTTAGAATTTGATGAACTTATTATAGCTTCTAGACTGTTACCGACGAGAAAATTCCAAAAATTTAAAAAATTTTGTTTTCAACCCCTGAAAAATATTCAAAATTTCGGAGCAACTTTTAAGTCGGTGCGGACCTTTCTTTGGAGGTCTCTTGTGGCTAAACGGTAAGATTCATCAAAAAACTGTTCTGGAATTACATTAGTTTACACCCACTTGTAAATAAAACTCATTGGGAGCAAATCTTGTTTAATCTAAAACTATTCTTTCCTAATCCCTATAGCACTAGTGTAAATAATGCGTACGTGTAATCCAACGGTGGGAAGAAAACTTAATTATAATCTTTAAAACAAACTTATAGTAGGGATATTTAAACGCACATTTTAAACAATCCAAGCTTTGTAAGGACAAGAGTACTTGAGAAAATTCAAGTTAAATTCTATAGTTTTTGGCATTATGCAGACAACCTAAGGTCATTTGGAGGCCAACTCAATATAATGTCTTTACATCTAAAATACTTACAAACTAAACCTTTTTTGTTCAAATAAATACATTTTTTCTCCAGTAGATACATTTAGTTTAGTTTTATACACATTGTAAAATTAACAGTTCTAGGATATATTTCAAGGGCAAAGTACATTTGAGAATAACTTATATTTTTTAAATTTAAAAGATTATATTCAATTTCCATAACAGCGTAGAAAATGAAATTAATTGTTTCTACTGAAACAATATATGATTAATTTAAGCCACCAAATTGTTTTACTATTAAAACTGAAAAATACTGATATTAGCTCTTGTCACCTTCAGGGTTGATGAAAATTTGCATGGACCCTCATTGTTTATGTGTTTTGCTTTATTACTATTTATATATATAATCTCTTATCTAAATAACATTTTCAAATATATTAACAACAAACATTATATTTGTGACTAAGCATGTGCGAATAAACAATGGCTTATTAGCGATTGCTTCTTAATTAATAATTATGTGAATAATTTAGAGAAAAAAAATTAAAACATATTCTAAATTAAATTAAATTGATTTTTCTAACTCAACAATGTAAGGTATCAATTGTCTTAGAGAGCGTATAATCCGAATGGGTAGTAAGACGCGGTGCTAAATATTATTATTATTTGAAAAAACGCTTAGAAGAAAAATAAATAAATTGATCTCTGTTACACGAGTAACTGTCTGTAATAGTATTATAATATAATTGTTATTTAATACAAATTATAAGTATTGTTTCAGCTTACAAACAAATATCAGGAGCATTAAAATAATATTGTTTTTTATTTACATTAATATAACCGTTTGTTTTATCAAAGTATTATTTTACATTTAATAGATATTATAAAAAATATCTGGGTCAAATTAATGATTTAAATATACTATAATGTTATATTATTTAAATAAAATTTTCTAAATTTTTTAAGACGGTACAAACTATTTCATATAGCCAGTTGTCTATGATTTTACCCATCAACACAAGTTCGTAAATAAGAAACGTTAGGAAAGCTATTAGAGCTATGTTTGGACTTAGTAAAACGCTATGTTCTCCTACAATGAGCAACCCATACAAGGATGTTGGTCCATCACTACCAGCTCTGTTTGACCTAAGAGCAATGTTGGATTATATTCAAGTAACACTTGTAGGGACAAAAACAAAAACTTGGTTAGAACGAGTTGCTTTAATTAAGAATAGAAAAACCTAAATTGTTTGTCAACTTTTTGAAGTGACATAATGATGACTAAATAAGTTTGTTTACTAAAAATTTAGCTTTTCAAATAATAGATTACGCGTAACTTTAATAAACAAACTTTTTGTTTAAAACTAGACATTTTAATTAATGTAGGCTCTTGTGAATTTGTTTTCGTAAAAAATATAATTCTTTATTAACAAACGTTATTATGCTGGTATTTATTAAAGTTTAAGAATATTTAAAATCATTCTTGAATGTTAATCAAACCATGAATTATAGACCTACAATACTGTACATTTGGTAGATAATTAAAACTAGTTAGTATACAGTAGTAGGATTTTATGGCTTTTATATATGCAGAGTTAAGAAAAAAGTTTCAAAACCCTATTATTTTGTGTTCAAATTAATAATTGAAACATTCTTATATTATAGATACATGATCATGTTTGAAAACTTGTTCTAAATGAACAAATGTATCTTTGAGTAAGTTAATATCTTAAACAAAACCTATAGTGCCATGCTAACTTTGCAGGCAAAATATTAGTTGAATAAATTATATACTTTATAAATGGCGTTATATTACTGATACGGTGTTTCATCACGCTAGAAGTTTGAAGATTATTTACCTTTAAATTTGGTTATAAACACATTATTAAAATTTAAAATAGTTTCTCAATATTTTAACTTGAATACTATTTTATTAAGTCATAGAGAGGTGCTAAGCATATAATATATTTCATATTGTAGACTCCTATTATTACCCTATCATAATAAAGAGAAAAATATACTCGAAAATACAAAAGTCTTAAGGAAAAGTTAATAACAAAAATATTGAGTCAAAGTTTTTAGAAAAAAAATAAGGCAGCAAACTATTGTGAAGACACAATAAATTCTATAATACCATATGATAGAACGAGACCATTTTCATGTTTCGCAGACTTTCGTAGCTTACGATTTAATGTAGTCGTACATTTAAAAGACTGGAAAAAAAGTGAATATAACGTAATTTTATTTCACAGCCTTTGTGAGGTTACTTATGACTTTTTCAGTTTTTAAAATAAAAACTTGAATATATTAGTTTTAAAACATTTGGGAAAAGACTGCGCTTTATGTTTTCATATCTAGTAACTGAACGCAACATTATTTATTGATAGAGGAGAGGTCGCATTTTAACTTGATAATTTAGCACTTTTCTGTCAGAATGTTTGTTCTGCTATAACTGTCAAATTAGTAGACCAATTCTAGTTCCATCCACTCCTCATTACACCCTACCCCTATCTTTGGCTAGTTCTATCCAGTCCACCTCATTACACCCTACCCCTATCTTTGGCTAGTTCCATCCACTCCTCCTCATTACACCCTATCCCTATCTTTAGCTAGTTCTATCCAGTCCACCTCATTACACCCTATCTCTTCCATCTCCATTCCAATGTTATCTTCCCATCTGCGTCGGAGTCTTCCCATTGTTCTCTTTCCGTTGGGTTTACCTGCCATCTCCGGGATATTTTTCTACCCCAGGAACAGTCATGACAAAGTCTTGGGTGTTTCTTGATGGTCTGTTTTTACGGTGAGAATTAATCCCGCCCACGCCCAAACTCCAAGCTGGAGGTTCACCCCTATCGGCTGTCCCCGACTGCCTATTAAATATTATATTTGCAGTTACCCTTCATATCGGCTATCCGCTACAATATTAAAAGCAAAAAACAACCCCCAGTGCCAATACATCCTTTCGGACAGTTAACTTTATCGTTTCAAGTAAATGTTTTTATAAGTACGTTAATCACTTATTTTATAAACGGCTTATTCTTAAGGTGATATGGAAGGTAACGCGAGAAATGGCCACTGTTTTTGCAGTTTTTATGGCAAAACACTTTATTGGCAAAAATAAATACAATATTGTTCCAGTAAAGACATAGAGTTAAACATTATTCACATGTTGACATCAATAGTTGTTGCATATATGTTATGAGCATGGCATAGTTATCTAACAAACGTTTTAAATGAAGAGAAAAAGTTTTCATTGAATTCAAGAACATTCTTGACAGATATTCATGAAATTTTGTAGTTACCACACGAAGACAATTAAATTCTATTTCTGTAATGGAGCAATATTTGATTTATTTTGGCCAATATTGTTTTACCATAAACTGCAAACACACTAGCTTTTTCTCACGTTCCCTTTCATACCACCTTATTCGTCCGCATTAACGCAGAGAGAGGATTGGAAAACTACAGTAATAAGTAACATGTGGTTAGCCATCCTCATTGCACCCGTCGGAGATTAGAAGCAGCAGTCAATTAAATTGCTCGCTTGATACTTTATACCGTTCAACAACTGTCGTGGTAAGGCAATACATTTTCTTTGGGGTAAGATCTTCCTATTAATATAAAAAAATGTGAATCAAAATTCAGTACCTAGAAGTATATAAAATAATGTCGAAAGATTAACATGAGTGTGTGATGTAATCATAGATGAATCCCTATGCCAGAGTACGCATGGAATCCTTCGTCCAATCACAATGCAGCTGTGCTGTATTCTCCCACCATTACCATACTGAGCTTGCTCACTCCAATTACCATTACATTAAGCATAACCTAATACTGTTAGGACGCCGTGGACGTATAAATGGATTAAAAGCTTAACCCCGTTATTCACTTCTGTATTCGGTGAGCTTGGTTTATTGATAGCATAAAGCATTAATCAGGGAATATACGTAAACAATTAATTCATGTGATCTGAATGTATCAAAAGAATATTTTTGAATGTAAAATAAAAATAAAAATATATAACGTTACACTGCTAAAGAAAGAGGCTAATCCATTATGAAATAGAAATATTATTTTATATTAAAAATAATTAATAGTATTTAAACTAAATAAACTAAACACATGTATGATCTTAAAGTATATTTAAAATAAATTTATAAACATTATTAATTTATATTTTGTAGGATTAACTTTGAAAGGAGATAGCAACATGATTTTTTGAGGTTGGAAATTACTTTAATTAGTTAGTAAAATGATCAAAGTTTTAAAATTTTGGACTTTGTGTTGTAGGGAATTCGAACATAATTTTATTTTTTATCATTCTGAAAACATTACTAAAATATTTAATATATATAGGCTATATTCTTTCTAAAATGTAAACAGACCACATATTTAAATTTAGGTGGGCTGGAAGAAAACTCAAGCTAGAGCCATTAATTTGGAATCTTTCTAAACTTTAATTTTGACATAGAAAAAAATATTGCACTTTCAGATGCTTTTAGTTTTCCTGCATTTAGTAATCGGAACAATTCTTGAATATTTGTAAATTATGATAACGTTTTCTTTTCATTTTAAATATTTCTAATCAAATGTCAATATGTTCATGACAGATATTCAAGAACTTTTGTCATTATAGAAAAAAAAAGCTAAACTAAGAGTATATACTGAGGCAATGTTTTATTTATTTTGGCCGAACTCAATTTTTTTCACTGCCATACAAATTTCAAAAAGGTTGGCTTAGTTTTCATTCTTTTCTATTACGATTTAAACTATAAATGAATTGAGATATTTTTTTTATTAATATAAGTTTTTATTAAGTAAAAAGTGTTAGCTTTGTATTTGTATTTCATGAGTTTTGTAAATATTTTATCATAATGTCTACTTGCCGATACAAGATTGACACCATAAACCAGGGCTATCCAATTAGCAACCCACGTGACATATCTTGCCCTCCAAGCCCTCAGTTTAAAGACTTCATCATCGATAAAGAAATAATAAAATGTGTTAGAAATCCCATAACGTTCAAGGAAGAACAATTATCTTGGAAATATTCAAACTTCTACCTAAAATTGATGAAGGACCTTTTCATTTATAAATAATTGATCTGAGATTATCATCAGAATTGAGTGTTCACTTTCAAGTTTTAGGGAGGGTTGATTATTTTTATTGACATTGATTCAAATATGTTTACACACGTAAAACATAATAGCTTCATCCTTATTAAATATGTTTGGGTATACGTATGCTTGTGAATCATTACTTTCACAAATGAACGCTATCAAATCCATCACCAGGACCTATCTAGGAAATAATCAGAAATATAATATTCTACAGACCGCTCTTATTACGTATGAACCAAATTGTGTTATAGGTTGGTAACTGGTAAGAGACCAGTCCCATTAATGATTTATATTTTATTTATGTTGGTTTACCTTTAAATGATTTTCACACGATTTACTTTTGCATATTTGCTAGTATTATTTTACATTTTATATTTAAAACTAGCTTTGATCGTTGTGGGCTCTGCCCCTAAACCTCCAGTGAGTGTAAACTAATGTAATTCCAGCGTTGTTTTGAACGTTGATTGATTTTTACAAATTCAAAATTCTAGCTGTCCCATAAGGGTGTCAGAAAACAAAAGAATGTGTGGGAAATGTGCAAGATTTACCTAAAATCAAAAAATCTCGCTTTGGTGCAATCCGTTTTTTGATAGGTCTTACTGTTTAGCCACAAGAAGCCTCTAAAGAAAGGTCCGCACTGACTTAAAGTAGCTCCGCCTGGGGTTAAAAATATATTTTTTAAACTTTTTGGAATTTTCCCGTCGGTTGCAGGCTAGAAGTTATAAGTTAACCAAATTTCAAGTTTCTAGCTCATCTGGAAGTGGATAAACTTTAATGTCAGTGAGTCAGCCATGTTGCTTTATAGTACAGTGATATATACCTTTAAAATATAGACCTAAATCTACTACGTTTTTTAAATTGCAAACGTATATTCTAATAAAGTTAAAAACCAAGGACAGACTCGGTCAACTTTCTGGCTCACCCAATACAAGGATTTTGAGTGTGTCCCACTTTGAAAATTAATTGAATAGCATTTCCTTAAACCATTTGTCCACCGAAGTGGGTGATGTTATATATAATTAATATTGAACTAACCCAGGTTCTCTTGCGATGTGGTTGTAAAATAACGTTCGCGGAAAAGCCTTATTACCTGCTTTACTGTTGTGACTCGATTTATTATATTACTTAACTATCCAGTCAATTCCTTTGGTAGAGTTAATTTTTTCAATTCGATTAATTAAAGTGTACTTTATAAACCTATTGATTATATCAATACACGAACTATAAAATATCTTAAATCTAGTCGGACACCTTAACTCAATCGGTAGTATATCTGTAAACTGAGTTAAGGGTCGCGAGTACGATTTCTAGCATGGTCAAAAAATTTATCATTGGTGAAATGTGGGTTTTCCCTTTTAAATTAATGAGTTACATTCGGAGGGCTGGATGTTATGTCTGTTATATATCAAAGTTTGTATATAAGTCAAGTGCTGATATAATCACTCGGTTCAGAAACAGTACGTTAAATAACTGAAATAAATTAAACAACTTAAGATAGAACGAACACAACACCAAGCCCCCATGCCGTTAATTTATCACTATGGAAGAGAAAAACCCCTATTTCACCGATGATAATTATTTTCGGCCATGCTGGGAATTAAACCCGGGACTCTTAGCTCAGAATGCAGCCACGCAACTGACTAAGATAGGGTGTCAAACTTGGCACAGAAATAATCGTGCCAGTGACGTCAGATTGGTCTTGTGGATAATGCTCATGACTCTGAATCTAAATAAACCCATGTCGGGTCTCAACAAATTATATAAACAGGTCTTCTTTTTCAGCACAGTGTCTTACTACCCGTTCGGTTATAGCGCTATGTACTAATAACGCGGATGGCTTAGGGATATAAGAAGGTATTTTGTATTGTGATATTTTTGGAAATGAGATAGTAGATAGATATATTTTTAATTTATTTTTTCATGATAATTCAATTTAAATAAAATAATTTAGATGGGATTGAAGATAGAATGACAGAAAAAAAAGTGAAAAAAGTTTCAATTATTCTAGACACTGGCCCGAACAGGTATTAACTACTATGGAAGGAAGGTGGGTGCAGACAGAAATGGAGTTTTTTTTAAATGTTGGTATGTTGAGGGAGTTTTTTTTAAGGTATTAATGAATTTTTGATTTTCAAAAATTGTTTGTTCATTTAATAAATTTTTATTGTTTAATAAGGTGGTTTGAATAACTATATGTTCAGCCGTGTTCATTCTTTTGCCTTTTGAGGTATTGTAAATTAATTTAATGCTTTTGTTCATTAGGTTTGGTTAATGTCCTGACTGTATGAGATGTTCAGATTTTTTTTATTTATTTCTATCATATTTTAAATCACTCATGTGTCCAGAAAATCTAGTAGAAATTTGGTGCCTAGAAAAATACCCTATGTATACACTCTTACAGTCACAGATGAGTTTATTAATGTCAGTTTTTTTTTTAGGTTTGAGTCATTGATATGTTTTTTGAAGTTATTTTTAGTGCTGAAGGCTACCTTTAATTTATGTTCTTTTGAAGATATTGGTAGTTCTATTTATTTATTTCATTGTATATTTGTATTTGATCCATTTGGTTTTGATATTTGGATTTGAATTACTGAGAGTGGATTTGTTGGTAAGTTCTTATTTTTGTTTTTGAAGGCTTCGATAAACTAATTAATGGGACTAACAACTGGAAACAGAAAGATGTTTGATAACGTTGAGTTCATTATTGAAGTTATTTTTGTTGAGAGCTATATGAAGTAGTCTTTAGATAAGACTGTTGAAAGCAGCTCTTATATGGATTGTAGGGTGATTAGAATCATTTGGGATGATTTAATCAGTATGCGTGGGTTTTCTGTAAATGTTGTATATTTTATTTTTATCCTAATATATTATTTTATCTTTACTATTTATTTATAAAAATGAATTTAAAATCTCAATTTTTTTTTTGTGGTTTTAAACCCTCTTAAGTTTGACTGCCTGTAAATGTGACCCAATTTTGATAATTGATTTTCTTTACTATTTGCATATGATCTCATTTAATTTGTAGTTAATTAACTTATATATTAATTGTTTAGGTGTAAGGTCACAAACTGATTTACTGATGTGCGTTTGAAATTAGAATATAGGCACGGTACACCACGAGAGGTTTTACAAATAGGTTTCATCATATTTTTGTTATTTTGGTCTTCCTATTTGGCTGCTAATATTGTTGCACTTCCTCTAAATTACCCTCCTCAGCCTTACGTTGGTAACCCTTGAATTAATTGTATTAATGAAATTAGGTTTCACAACCGTAGTTCTTCATGCTCCTTGTCCTCTGAAGTATAGATGTAAAGTTGGCCATTCAGAAGTCTGCCTCAGAGAGTTGAATAGGCAGTCGGGGACAGCCGATAGGGGTGAACCTCCAGCTTGGAGTTTGGGCGTGGGCGGGATTAATTCTCACCGTAAAAACAGACCATCAAGAAACACCCAAGACTTTGTCATGACTGTTCCTGGGGTAGAAAAATATCCCGGAGATGGCAGGTAAACCCAACGGAAAGAGAACAATGGGAAGACTTCGACGCAGATGGGAAGATAACATTGGAATGGAGATGGAAGAGAGAGGGTGTAATGAGGTGGACTGGATAGAACTAGCTAAAGATAGGGATAGGGTGTAATGAGGAGTAGTGGATGGAACTAGCTAAAGATAGGGGTAGGGTGTAATGAGGTGGACTGGATATAACTTACTCAAAATAGGGGTAGGGTGTAATGAGGTGGACTGGATAGAACTAGCTCAAGATAGGGCTAGGGTGTAATGAGGTGGACTGGATAGAACTAGCCAAAGATAGGGATAGGGTGTAATGAGGAGGAGTGGATGGACGGGTTCTATCACACAGCTTAGTTGACATAAACACTAGGAGAGGTAGTGTAGTGAGTATATAGCAGGAAGCTTTCCGTTATTAATCTCATCTACGATGATAAGTTAATCACACATGTTAAAATATGGTTCTAGAGTTTGAATCGCACTTATGCTTAAATACTAGTATTATTAATGGCAGCTTTCGTTGCCATTTTCTTTAAAGATTGCATGGTTATCTTATTTACATTAATATGATTTTTTTTATGTTCAAAGTCTTCCATCTAAATTTACTCTGTCACATATTTGGCAGTGTGGTTCAAAAATCTTCGACTCAACTCAACTGTTTTTATCTTAATACTGGCTTTACTGAACCTACTGATTGACTAATTGGAGATAAGCCACATACACTTTATTTTTGAAGCCACGAGGTATAGGCCCATTCGGGAGGGAGGGC